>VSMD01109674.1:0-42604 GCA_008750895.1 Mirza zaza
AAAAAAAAAAAAAAAGGATCAGACTTTAACTGCAATATGGTGACTTTTTTCTATTCAGTTTGTCATGAACATTTTTCCAGGGCAACTGTCTGTCTCTCCACATTCCTATATGTCTACCCAATTCCCCATTGGTGGACATCAGGCATATTCCCCTGATACTGTGTAAACAGCGGTCTCAGCTCATCCAGCTTTCTTTGGGCCTCCAGATCCAGAGCATCCATGCCACTGCTTTTATCTGTCTCTTTCTGTGTTCTTCATGTCTTACTGGCTCAGTTCCTGAACAGGAGCAGGTACCGGTGACTAGAGACAGTTAGATGGGTCAGGAGAGGCGGGGGACAGGGTAGAGGGTTCCAGAGTTTGTATGCAACATCTGGGTGGTAGGGAGCCAAGTGAGGATTCCAGAAGAGCTGAGACATGGTCAACTGTGTGGATTAATGTTTGGTAAAGTTGAGTGGGGTGGAGTGGAGCAGGAAAGCCTGGGAGCAGCAGGAAGACCAAGTCGGAGGTTATCATAGTGAGAGTTGCTAGTAGCCTGAATCAGGGCAGTGGTAGCAGGAGTGGCACATGGAGGGGACAGATCAAAGAGACACTGGTAGAGTTGAGTCACTAGGCCTTCCCAGTCGATAGGAGACTGAGGTAATCTTGGATCTGAATGTGAGGACCTGGCTGCCTGCTGGAAAGGGGGCTCTGGCTGCCAGTGGGGCAAGATCAAGAGCAGACATGAGTGGATTCGTGGACAAGGAGGGAACCCTGTTGGGGAGAAAGCCTGTTGGCAGCACTGGTTCCCATTGGGGCAGGCTCAGGACACATGGGAGATTGGCCTTGAGTAGCCCCTGGAATGGCCCTTGGATTCGCCCATGAACAAGCCAGTCTGCTGCTGCTGGCAGGGGTGGGGTAGGGGGACAGTCCCAGCTTTGGAGCCAGAGATGCACTCCTGGCTTTTGTCCTGCCTCTGCCGCCTGTTCACTTGAGACTGAGAGTACCTTGCTATCCTCTTGGGTCCTCAGTTTCCATTTTCTGTAAGAGAGATGGTATGAAGTTTGAGAACCACTGTCCCAACCCTGTCATTTGACGCAGAAGTCTGGGAGTATTCTGCTCTTTCTTCTTGTCACATGGGGTTTTTAATGTAGAATACCGCAATGTAGGACTCACTTATCATAACCATTTCTAGGTGTACAGTTCAGTAGTGTTAAGTACTTTCACATTGTTGTGTAGCCAACCTCCAGAAGTCTTCATCTGCAAAACTGAAACTCCCCATTAAATGGCCTGTGGCTTTTCCCTCCCTAGCCCCTCTTCCTCCTTATCCTTGGAACCCCTAGTATATAGTAGAGCCACCAGCATCCTGTGACTACATACCCCAGTTGGAGCCTCCAGCCTGTCCACCATGCCCCAGCCAAGTGACCTTTCTGACATGTAGAACCAATCCTGTCACCCCTATTTCCAATGACTCCATATTGCCTTGACCCCAGTTGAAAACTTACTGGTCCACAATAGCCACTAGACACATGTGGCTATTTAAGCTGAAACTTAAATTAAGATCAAAAACTCAATTTCTCAGTCATCTATGTGTCATGGAGGCTTCACACAGATTCTTTGTGACATGACCCCTCCGCAGTCTCTGCTTTGGCCTCCCCCTGTCATGAACCAGCCACGTGGGTCTCCTTGGACAGCCTTGAGCAGCATGTGCTCTCCCACCCTTTTCTCTGAGCATTTTGGCTTCTGCCTGGTACCCTCCTCTTCATACTTCCTCATGGCTTCCTTCCTCTGGAGTCTTTTCTGAGATGCCAGGGCCCTGCTGCTGGCTGGCCTAGAGAGCTGCACACTCGGCTGTAAGGTGTGATGCTTGGCAGATGGGTCCATCATGGGGAACCTGGGCTCTTCC
The DNA here is from genome assembly GCA_008750895.1 of Mirza zaza. NCBI lineage: Eukaryota > Metazoa > Chordata > Mammalia > Primates > Cheirogaleidae > Mirza > Mirza zaza. The sequence goes on from VSMD01109674.1 coordinate 1,883, forward strand.
CCTTTAGACTGGTCAACTCTGCCAAGGGGCTGGCACATAAAAAGTTCTGCTAAAACCACTGGTAATAGCCTTAGGTGCATGTCTACGCTGAACTTGCCAAACTGCCATGCCAGGCTTTTTAGATTAGAAGCCCAGCCTTTCAGGTCTTATGAGCTATGATACCTTGTGAAGATGTACGTGTTTGGGCCACCTCCAGCGGACCAGTTGCAGAATATGTCTTCTATATTGTTGCCTCCCCCTTCCCTTGGTGCTTACTTTCGTGCTTGGGGAGCATAGCTGGCCAGAGTCCTTCTGGAGCCTCAGGGAGTGAGTATGGATGGCAGCTCCTGCTGGGATGGATTTTGTGTGTTCAGAGGACCACACTATTTTCTCTGCCTTAGCTAAAATGTTAGTCAAGGTCAGGACCGAAGTGATGGTTACTGGCCAGACCCAGAAAGGTCCATGCTTGTGTGAGAGTTCCCTGCCTTGATTTTTAATGACCTGAACTTGATCCACAGGGATCTCATTTCCTCCTTAACCCTTCAGGGCCAGATCCCATCACTGCTGTCAGCCCGAATAGAGCTGCTGCACTTTTCTGCTAAACTCCTTTTTTTTTTGAGGAAAAGTATCTGGTTTTTTCAGGTTTCTGTGATCTCCCCAAGAAATCTGAGTCAGTGTAGACTAACACTATTCAACAGAACTTTCTGCGATGATGGAAATGTCCTAGAGCTGAACTGTCTCCTCATGTGGCTATTTGAGCACTTGAAATGTGACTCAAGAACATTAGTGTGACTGAGAAACTGAGCTTTTAATCTTAAGTTTCATTTTAAATGCCACATTCATCTAGTCACTAGTGGCTACTATATTGGACAGTGTAGGTCTAGACTAGTAGGTTTCAACTGGAGCCAATTTTGTCCCCCACAGGGGACATTTGTTAATATTTAGAGATGTGTTTTGTCGTCACAATGGAGGGGTGTGCTACTGACATCTAGAGGCCAGAGGCTGGTGATATACAAGATGCCCCAAAAGGCCCCCACAACAAAGAATTATCTGGCCTGAAATATCAATAGTGCTGAGGCCGAGGACCCCTGGACTACACCCTCTAACACCTGCTCTTTGATGAGAGCAAGCCCTCAAGGCAGATCAGGAACTAGGATTGGCCTGGGGTCATGGGCTGCCTACAGGGGGACCAAGGGGCCCAGAAGGCCTCAGGGAAGCCCCTAAGCCCCCTCCCTCATCAGTCAAACAACAGGCTTTACTCAGCCAGTGCCAGGATGGGGTGGAGCTGGGTCCCGTCCTCCATCCAGTCTCTGTTGAGGATCCTGGCTGGGGATGGGACGTTGGTCCAGGGAGCACTGCAGGTGCTAGTAGTGATTCCTTCTTAAGTCCATCTGTGTCTCTGGCTGCTTCTGTCATCCTTATAGGCAGTTGTAGTCCCTCATCTTCACAGCTTCTGTCACTGGTGTCTGACCCAGGCAGGGCTTTAGCCCTTGCCAGCTCCAGAAACCAAGGAAGGAGGGTGGCAGGGGGCTTGGGCCAAGTGGGTCGGATCTGGAGAAAGTTCGGCTGGGGGTGGAGACTTGGTACTTACCTGTAGGGCTGCTCTCAGGCTGAGCTTGGAGGGTCATTATTTGACTGCTTCCAGGCAGGTAGGGGTTTGGAGCATCCCCTCTAGGGACTGTTATGTCTGCACTGTGGGAGCCTGGGTTGTCTGCTGGAAGGCAGTAGAGCCCTTTTAACCTCCAGGGCATAGTCCATCCAGACCCTCTGGGGTAAGTGTGTTCTGCTCTGCAGGTAGGTAGATGGGTAGTCTTCCAGCTCTGGATTGTTTTGAAGCAAACCCCAGATACTGTGTTTATAGGCAAAACAATATTTTGGTTTATTACTTTGACAAGATAGGGATTTTAAAAAACATGTAAGTATGATAACATCTTACCTACAAGAAATTTATAATAATTCCTTAATGACATAAAAACTTTAATGACTGTCCACATTTCCCTTATTGCCTTACTTTTTAAAAAAGTTTATTTGTCTAAATCATTATCTAGGTAAGGTAACTAGGGAGCTTTTAAAATACTGATGCCTGGGCCTTCCCAAAGTAATTTGATTTAATTGGTGACTCTTGTGTGGCTAAGACTGAGGGTCACTGCTGCAGAAGGCCAAGCAAGGGGGTTTTTTGGACTTCATTTCCACTTGGTCACTCTCTGTCTCCATCCATCCATCCATCCATCCATCCATCCATCCATCCATCTCTTGGCTACCATCCTTTTCTCAGAACACAAGAATTACAATAGCACTTGAGATCTAGGTATTGAGAACTCCACTGGTTTCTTGATCCCCCGCCAGGATCACTGAGCAGGGTATAGTAGGTGCCAGTGTCATTTGAGTGCTTCATCTTCACTCAGCTGGGCCTCAGAGGGGGTTCTGATGAAGGGGATGTTCCTTATGAATAGTCCAAGAAGGACTATCTGACATGCATCATAGCAAGTGTCAGCTTCTTTTAAAATATAGAGATTGTCTGCTTAGCTACTTAATTTGGACCAAAGTATTCTCTTCCTCACATTCTAAAAACAAACAGTGAATGAGCTCTTTTTGGACATGATGCTGAGCAAGCAGGGTTCCCATCTTCCTGTGGTAAGGGCCTTGAAAGCCTAATGTCCTAGCCCAATGACCACAGCCTCTGTGGGCCAAGAGGTAGGGTGCCAGGAGCAGGAGAGCAGGGTGCTAGATGGCTGGGGGCCGAGAATTCCTTGTCGGTTCACTGAGTGAATTTCAATGGAAAAGGCTACCATATGGGAACATATTGCCAAGCCCACACTCATCCTTTGCTTTGGTCCTCCCCAGGACTCTGAGCACAGTCCTCACTCTGCTGGACACTTTGCTGTGTGTGGGTGTGACAGGCTTCCCCGGCCAATTGCCAGGCAGATACGGGGGTGATGGCTTCCCTACTCCTACTACCTTAAAGGTTACTTCTCCAGTAGCAAGGTGGGCAGGCCACCAGTATTCTTCAGGTTGAGTCAGCTAATCACAGAATATCTTTGCCTAAGTTGTCTGATCTCACACGGTTGCTCTCTGTCCCCAAACTTTCCAAAGACCCCTCACATAGTTTCAAGAAAGAAGCACAACAAAACCCCAGAAACACAGCTTGTCTCTGTCACATGTTCTCCTTAACTTGGGAAGGAGAGCAGGCACCTGACCCAGCCCTGCCTCTTCCCCAGTGCTGGCTTTACTGCCTGCAGACAGCAAGCTCCATCTGGGTTGTTGGCTGGAGCTGCCGCTAGTTCTGTTCTCATTTCAAGTGGCCTAAATTTCACCTGCTCTAGCACACCTTCCCATTGTCTGCAACATCTGTACTTAAAGGCTAAAAGGAAGGCTGAGCAGCTGTGCTGAAATGGACTTGGGGCAGCCCTCAGTGATGACCTTCCTTGGATCTTTTCTAGGCAACTTTCCTAGTCTTAACTGCTGCTGTTTTGCTGCCTCCTTATTTTCCTGACTCCAGGCTCTTGAGGGAAGTTTCTCAGGGTAGCAGAGCCCTGGTGTTACCACTCACCTTCACCTAAACCTTTTCCTGGGGCATCGCCAGGCTTTTGGTTCCTTGCCTCATTTTTTCTTCCGACAGCTGGGGTGTGTATACCCAGGGTCCACTGGCCATACTGCAGTTCCCAGTCTGTGGTAGGCCTGGAGAGTCAGCAGGTGGCACTGGGACACCAGCTTCCCGCTTGCACAGGGCAGAGGAGGGAGCTTGTGTGAACAGCCTCTTTGTGTGCAGGGGTGCCATGAGGGCTGAATGACCTGGCTCACCTGCAGCCAGCCCATCAGCAGGGCGGGTGGGGACAGCCACACCATAGAACCTTTTGGTTGGGCCTAGCCTCTTCCCCACTTCATGTTAGGCCCAAAACTTCCTCCCCTTCTTCACTCGGGGAAAGACAGGATTGGCAAAAAGCACTCTCGAGACATGTCTCTCTCTCTGCTTGATATAGTTGGCCCTGTTTCTCTAGAGTCTGTAGAGAGAGTCTATTTTCTCTTGCCTTCTTGGGCTATCTTAACCATTTATAAAAGCACGACAGCCTTGCTCAGTGTCCAAGAACATTCTACCAAGAAAGCCGGGTCAGATTCAGGTATTTGGTGCTGACTTTTGTCTGCCAAGGACACATCTGGGCTCTATTAAATTTTGCTCACTGGCTTTTCCCTCTGTCATTGGATGCTTTTCTTTCAGTGACTACGTTACATCTTTAGGATATTCATTTGGCTCTTAGGTTCTCACCTATTGTCCATAAATGAATAACTAAGAACAAGGAACAGACAAAAGTACTAGTTAGTGTGCTTGGGAAGGTGGTGGGGGTGAAGGACTCATTGAGGGGAACATGCATTGGAGCAGGATCTGGCCTGGTGTGAGAAGGAGCAGTGAAACATTCTAGAAGGCTGGCTGTCAGGTTGGCGAATGTTGGTGAGCCTATTGAGGAGGGCCTGGCCTGCATTGCTGGGGCCCTGAAGGAACAGGATGAGGACACAGAGGCCAGAGCTCTGGGGTCTGCTTCCATCTCGTGGTGATGAATCGTTTTCCCCATGTGCCTTCTTAGCTGTCACTGCAGCCACAAGCCTGGCTTGCTCATTGACATGGGTCTGAGACAGCACCTCCCTGCTGCCATCTTCCATCTCCTCTGTTGCTAACTCCTCTGACTGGCAAACTCTGTGTCTGCCTGTGTCTTCCCTGGTTCCAGGTTCCCAGGTGGACACAGGTGCAGGCTGGGCCCATGAAAATTCCACCCGGGCCTGACCTGCAGCCTCAAACCTGTCCCCTCACCTGCCAGGTGAGTAGGAGCTGCTTCTGGGAGCAGGATGAGGTCATCTGGAAGGCACCTTTCCAGTGTGACAGGTGTGGGGGTCTGGAAATGAATGTACAGTGCCCAGCCTAAAGGCATCTGTAGCCGAGTAGAGCAGCCAGACAAGTGAACAGATGATAAGGATGCAGAGAACAGAGAGAAAATGCAGTCATGTGCAACTGCAAGGGGCTGCTGTGGGAGACCCCAGAGGGGTGTCCCCATGATGGGGGTAGGAGAGGTGATGATCAAGCTGGGTAGAAAGGACATTCTGACCTGGAGAACTGCCATGCAGAACCTGGTGTGTTCCAAGAATGACGAGGGGTTGGTGTTACTAGAACAAAGGGCCACGTGGTTAGTGATGGGAGAAGAGCCAGCTTGCATGGGGCCTGCATGCCGGTATCATTGAGTGGAGTAACATGGTCAGCTTTGGGCCTGCTCTGGGGGTGGGTGGGGAAACTGTGTGGCTGCGCATAGGGAGGGTGGCGCAAGCAGTGGGGATGATGGCAGGTGGTCTCTTTGGCATTGACATGGGCAGCACTGGACTGACTTGGGCTGGGGGCGGCCAGGAGAACTGGGTCCAAGGTGGCTCGCATGCCTGTCACCATAGCAGGAGGTGCAGGAGATAGTCAGGTTAGGCAGGCTAAGGGACAAGTTGAGTTTGGAATGTCTCAGGACATACAGGAGCCAATGTTTAGTAGGTGGTTGGGTATAAGAGTCTGGGCTGCAGATGAAGCCCTTTCAGGGATAAGCTTAGCTAGGAAGCAAGTGCAGGGTGCTAGCTGAGGAATGCAGACCCCAGGGGGAACAGAACAACCAGGTGGTGACAGGAGCTATTGAAGTTGGTGGGGAGGCAATGCAGGGGTAGCTTGTCAGTAGTACTGGAGCAGCATGAGGACTCCAGAGTGGTTGCTGGGTCAGGCAGTGAGGAGGTCACTGGTGGTCCTGCTGGTGGCTTGGTGAGGGCAGGCCTTGATTGGAGTAGGTTGAGGAATGGATGGGAGGGAGAAGACAATGGACTGGAGTGTGGTGATTTCAGGATGAGGTAGTTGAGGGGTGAGGTTCCTGGGGGACAGAGCAGAACACAAGGGTGGGGAGGGGATTGGCAGGGGGCAGGAGGGAATTATCTAGAATTGTCCTGGGATGGGTTAGAGGCACAGTTCAAACAGGAGGAGAGAGTATCTGGAAGGTGTGAGAAAAAAACTGTTTAGGCTGGGATGTACTCTGAGGGGAGTCTGCCCCAGAGGCTGATGAGAGGGTGCTATGGGGGTGGGCAAGAGGAACTGGGACCAGGCCCCAGCTGAGGGGAGATCTTAACTGTCTGTAGGCTGTGAACTGAAGGCTCGGGCCGGGGCTGTGCCAAGCCCAGCTTTCGAGTGGATGCTGCACAGACCTTGTGCTGGATTTCATGTGTATGTACCCTGGCCCATCTTGGTAACTCTGGTTCTCAGTAGCCAGGGAAGGCCTGGGATTGCACCAAGGAGAGCTGTGGGCCCCTGCTATGCTGCTGCTGTCATCATTGCTGTTGCCACTGCTGAGGTGTTTGTGTTAGCTATGTCCCTGGGCCGGGCCTCCGTGCGTAACCAGGTGACAGCCATGGGCACTCACCAGCAGGTGCCTGTCTGGCCTGGTGGTGGCGGGAGCATAAGTAACCCTTGGCCTTGCCCTCCTGGTCTTCACTGGGTCCCCATGGTATCCATAGGTCTCATCTCTACTACCAGGTGGTACACATGCCCCCCACCCATTTCCAGGTGGGAGGAGTGGGCCTCTTCCTCAACCTACTGGGCTCTGCTCTGGAGCCGGGAGCTCTTTGCTAGGGGCTGGGACTTAGTCAGTCTTGCCTTTCCTCCTAGGCCTCCCAGTGACTTCCAGCTACTCCGACATGTCAGGCGCATTGCTTCTCTCTGGCTTCGGGGGCACTCAGTAGCTCCCTCCAACTTCAGGGCTCCAGCCCAGTTGGGCGCAGGCTGGTGGGCAGCTGGGGGCTGAGGCAGGGAAACCTGAGCTGTTGGCCACAAGGTCCTGGGCTGCTAATTTTAGAGAGCACATGTCACTGGAAACTCTCTTCTCCTGCCAGGAATCAACAGCCTGGCTCTCCAGGTGCCGCCAGGGGCCCCTGGGAGCCTCTCCCCAAATGAGGAAGCACAGGGGTATCTCCCGCCTCTGTGGCTCTCTCCATCTTGAGTGTGCATCCTGAGAGGGGCTCTGCCAGAGCTCTGGAGAGCCATGGCTCAGGCCAGGAAGGTAGATCACCTGGTCTCACCAGTCAGCCCTTGCAGGCTCTAGCTGGAGAGGAGCAGACACTGCGAAGGCCTGGCAGGGCCAGGAGGGAGTAGCTTGGAATAGGCCATGAGGCTCCTCTGAGCAAACACTTTGTTGTTGAAGTGCCCTGGACTAAGTAGATTTGTTCCTTCTTCCCCGAGTTCCCGGCATATACTTTGACTTACTCTGCACATCAAGGCAGGACTGGTTCCTTTTCCAAGGTGTGTGGGGAAAGTATGCCCCACCCTGTTTTGACTGTTTGAGCATGTCCTTCTCTTCCCCCCTTCCTGCTAGCTGACATCTCAGGGAAAGGGTAGACCTAGGGAAATGAAGCCGCCATTCTCTCTGCTTGGAGACCAGCATCTGTCCCCACCTGCCACCTGTTTGCCTCTCTCTTCTGGCTGCTTCAGACAAGCAATGTGCGCCTATGCCCTGATTCTTCTTTTTCTGTACCGTCCAGCCCAAGAAGACCTCAATTGGGGTGCTGTTACATAACAGCTGTGTTATGGCAGCTGCCTGTGTGTGTGACAGGCTGGGTAGAGAAGAGTCCTTTCTGTCTTACCTTGAGGCCTGGGAGCTGTTCCCTGTTAACTGAGTGGTTCTGAGCTCAGACTTTGGAGTCAGACAGGAGGTAGAATTCCATCCATGTCCATTTCTGGCTTTTGACCTTGGACAAGTTGCCTCAGTGTCATCCTCTGTGAAAGGGGGGTAGCCATAGTAGCTGCCTAATTAGGTAGATATGAGGGTTCGGCCTGGCATGCTGGAAGTACCCAAATTTATGAGTTTCTACTGTTACTTGATGGAGGCAAGCCTAGCCTCACAGGGAAGAAAATGGTGCCGTGGCTTATCTGGCACGTCCAGGCCCTGACCTAAAAAGTGCTGAGGTTCTGGGACCTTGTGCCGTAGCTAGGCCCTACCCCAGTATCCCCAGGCTCCTGCTTCCAGCCCTCCCCTGAAAACATCTCCCAGAGCTGAAGGTGGCCATTCAGAGTGGCAGAGTACAGCTCCCAGGCCCCACCTTTCCCCTCGTGTTGCCAGAGCCAGGTTGGTGGCTTCTTGCTTGGCTTCCCTGGCAGGAGGGCAGGTCCAGACTGGAGGCAGACATGGGGCAGGGAGCAACAAGAAGTTCCCACTGGCTGTTTTGCTCTCTTTATTTTTCTCACTTCTCCCTTCTTTTTGGAAACAATTGTAGCCTGCTTAGACGCCTGGTGACTCTCATCTCCCAGCAGGCCACACTGCTGGCCTCCAATGAAGCCTTTAAAAAGCAGGCAGAGAGTGCTAGCGAGGCAGCCAAGAAGTACATGGAGGAGAATGACCAACTAAAGAAGGTGAGCCCTACCTTTCTGGCTCCGCCATGGCATACCCTGGAGTTACATTGGGGAGTCATATTTTTTAGGGGCCTCAGTGGCCACTGTTAGCCCATCAGGCTGGGTGGAGGCACAGAGGGGAAGTCCTCAGTGGGGAGGGTGTGCCCGCTGGAGGTGTTTATGTGGAAGGATCTGGAGCAACTCTGACACCCTCCTCTAGCTCACAAGGACATGGAAGAGGAGGGGGTGTCCCTGCTCTCTTGTTCTACCCACTGCTTCCAGTCAGACTCTTCCCTGAAAAAAATGACTCCTCAGTGAGCCAGGCCCTCGTGCTCTGGAAGATTGCTACCAGCTGCAGCCTTTCAGGAACCTAGGGCTGATGTGTCCCTCAGTGCTAGGGAAGAGGCAGGGGCAGGGTTGTTGGCCAGTCCTGGAAGGCCTGTCAGAGGAGGTAAAGTGTGAGCCAGGCTCAGGAGGAGGCAGCTGGGCTTGAAGTCAGAGAGGAGAGACTGCCAGACCAGTGAGTGTGGGGCTCCTGGGATACAGTTTGCTGTTGGAGCCCGGGAGCGGAAGGAATGGGAGTCACTGGACAGGCTGGTAAACTCCATGGAGCTGCTCTGCCCTGCTGCTGAGGAAGGAGGCAGGGCCAGGGGCCAGGGCAGGCCAGGCATGTGCCTGGGAGCTCAGCAGGTGGCCCCGCTGGCCTTCCCCTTGCCCTTGGTGGGCAGCCACACCCTGGCCTTTGCCTGGTCCCCAGGAGCAAACAGTGGCTTGGTTCCATGCTGACATTTCTGAAGTGGCAAGTGCCCAGGGCAGCTTGAGGAACTGTAGCTCAGTGGGGAGGATGGGACTAGAGCTTCTCCCTCTCTCCCTCCCTTCCAAGTAACCGTGGCCCTTGACGCTTTTCCCAGGGAACTATTGGCGGAGGCAAGTTGGATGTCGGGGACGCGGAGGTGAAGCTGGAGGAGGAGAACAGGAACCTGAAGGCTGACCTGAAGAAGCTAAAGAACGAGCTAGTTGGCACTAAGCAAAGTGAGGATTGTCCTTGTATGCCCCCCACCCCTGTAGCTGCCCCTCTTGTGCCAGGATATTAATAACAAATCTCGTGCACAATCTCAAGAGCTGGGTGGAAACGAAGAGAGAGCTCACTGTGTCTCCGAGCCCCAGGGCAGCCAGGTGGGGCTAAGTGGTTTGAGCAGGGCCCAGGAGAAGCCCCAGTTGCGGCAGGGCCAGGCCTTCAGCCACCCCGAGTGCTGCAGCAGTGCATGCTGGGGCTCTCCCGCAGAGGCAGCTTTGGAACTGAGAGCGAGAGGAGTGTCAGGAGTGGTGTTCAGGAAGGGAGTGGATGGGAATTCGTGGTATTTTTGTTTTGGAAATCTAAACCAGCTCTGAATTGGCTTGACTGTGTAGACTTAAGTCTGGAGTGTTTTTACCCAGCACTGTGGGCTTTGGCTACCATTCCTCTCAGCAAGACATTGTCACCAGGGGTCTTGCTTTGAGGCTGGGATTTTGTTCCCTGCCTCCCACTCTCAACTTCCCTGAAGGTCACCCATGCTGAGAGCCACTGGGGTTCCCCTCCATTAAAGAGACCAAGGTGGCTCACACCTATAATCCTAACACTCTGGGAGGCCAAGGCTGGAGGATTGCTTCAGGTCAGGAGTTCGAGCCTTAGCAAGAGCGAGATGCCTTCTCTACCAAAAAAAGAAAAAATTAGCCGGGCGTGGTGGTACATGCCTGTAGTCCCAGCTACTTGGGAGGCTGAGGCAGGGGGAATTGCTTGAGCCTCACAGTTGGAGGTTGCAGTGAGCAGTGATCACACCAACTGTTCTCTAGTCGGGACAACAGAATGAGACCCTGTCTCAAAAAAAAAAAAAAAAAAACCAACCAAATAAAAAGGAGGGGGGGTCCTTTTTAGTTTTTAGTTTTTGCTTGATCTAGCTCTTTGGTCACCTCTTCCCCCCTTCTTTGAGTTGAGGGTGTTGCTGCAAAGGCAGAGGAGCTTCATTCAGAGAGGTCGTCTCCTGCACAGCGTAGTTTGAGAGAGATTCAGGGGCAGTTCTGTGTCTAGCAAGTAGGTTTTTTCCCTGAATTCCAGACTTTTTATTTCTGCTTTCTTCAACATTTGCATCATTTCCAGAACTAGAGAAAGCTGAAAACGAGGCTGTGGCCATGCGGAAGCAGGCTGAGGGCTTGACCAAGGAGTACGACCGCCTGTTGGAGGAGCATGCAAAGCTACAGGTCAGCCCGCGTGCCCTGCTGCAGAGACGCTCAGGAGGGTGGATGGGGCAGCCCCTATGTGGAGGGAAGGAGCCCTTCAAGAGGCCTGGGTGGCCAGGTGGCTGTGCTCTCCCCTGCTCCGCTTTGCCTCCTCCTGGCCTAGAGAAGAGCATGCGGAGCAGAACCCTTCACGTGGGCAGGAGAGGTGTGGCCTGGCAGTAGATGGCAGGTACTTGCTGAGGTGGCCCTTAGCAGTGGGATTGGCTCCCTACACCTGCCACCATCGTGCCCAGCCTCTGTCCATGGGTTGGGGCCCCATCAAGAACAGACATGCAGGTGAAACTCTAGGCTCTGGTCTTCTCTTCCAGAGGGCTAGGGGGTGACATGGGCAAAGATCCCTGGGCAAGTGAGGGCAGGCATCAAAGGCCACCTCACCCAGCTGCCCCAGCCTGGTGTTAACCCTCAGACTAACGCCAGGTTGCATCCTGAAGCCCAGGTGGTCTTGAAGTTAGGTATGAGGTAAACACCCTGAAGTTTGGGCAGTCTGCCTTGGTGCTTGGTGGCCCAAGTTTGGGCACCACAGCAGGTGGGGAGGAAGGGTCTAGCTCCAAAAGGGGGGGGGTCTATGCCCTCAGCATAGGACAGGCTCAATGAGCAGGACTTGAGTTTTGAGGGGACCTGTAGAAGGTCACAGAGTCAGGAAGGTGCTGAACTGGATCTTGCAAGGAACTTGAATGCCCAGCTCTTTCCCCCACCCAGGGCTTAGCCCTCAGGGATGTCCTGACCATCCTCCCCTGGCTGGCACTGGGTTGGGGCCTTCCCTAGAGTGTGGGTGAGGGCTGACCTACTCTGGCAAGCCTTTGGGTGCTGCTGAGGACGAGGTCCCTTGCTCCCATGGGTACCTGTCATTAGAGGAGAAGGGAGCTGATCTGGGCCTGGGAGGCGTGGGGCTGGAGGTGGAAGGAGTAGAGTGGGCCCTGTCAACCTGTTGTGGGATTTCTGTCCCTTTCCAGGCTGCTGTAGATGGCCCCACGGACAAGAAGGAGGAGTGAGGGCCTCTCTCCTCCCCTGCCTGTAGCCGGCTTCCACCTGGCATGTACTTGCTGCTTCCTGAGAGCCCAGCCACCCCCTCCAGTACTTCAGTTCACTCCCTCTCTGCGTCCCCCACTCCCTTTCTCAGTTTGTAGCTTGTCGTCTCAGCCCCCTTCCACTCTCTTCCAAGCATACCATAGGGGACCCGATTGCTACACGTTCAGAACGAGTTTGCCGTTGTCCTGCCCAACCCACCCCTGGCTTCAATTCCTAAGAGTATGGAGGGCAGTTGGAATCCAGCTTGCAGTAGGGCTTGCTTCCTGCTGGTTTGAGCCCCCTTTTTGTTCTGCCGTGTTGATGTTTTCTCTGGTCCTACAGGAGGGTGGGTGAAGCTGGCGGACTAGAGTTTCTCTTGGGGGCAATAAAGGTTGTTGTTATACATACATGGTGCTTGTGTGCAACTCAGGTGTGGGGAGGACTGGCTTTCTCCTTTCTGAAGACCCCGAGTGGCTAGGAGGGTGTGCAGTCAGCTCTTTTAGAGCCGTTCAACTTGTTCCAGCCCCTAATGGCCAGGCTCACACCTGCCCTTGAAGGCCCTGTCCTCTTTGCCCTTCCTGTTCCCTGGGCCAAGCCCCACTTTAGGGCCACTCAGGGAGTGTCTGTCCTGTCCTTCTCTGTGGGGGTTGGCAGCTTGGGAGTCTCGGCAAACCAGTGTGGCTTCCGGGTGGCAGACTTGTTTGCTTTCTCTGGGTTCTTGTTCATCACATGTGGGACAGACAGAACGTGGCAGAGTGCCACCAGTCACTCCCTGCCCTACCCCCTCCTGAAAGTTTACAGGATGACCTCTGACTAATGCCAGCTGGGAGAGCAAACTTGTCCTTGACAGTGATCTAGAGCTGGCCTGGGGCAGAAGCTAGGGAGAGGAGAGGTTGGGGACCTCCTGCTCCCTCCACCCCTGAGAACATGCTAGGCAGGGTGCTGGGCTTGTTACTGCTACTAGACCACAGTGTGCTGGCTTGCTGACGTCTCCCTACAAGGTGGCTGCCTCAGAGCTGCGTCTCCTGGGCCCACAGGGTGTGTGGGCGCCTGGAGCCAGGGCTTCCCACGTGGCAGCCCCCCTGCACTGTACTGCTGTCTAGCAGGGCATGAGGAAGGAAGGAGGCCCCTGTCCCCAACACCATTCTAATACATTGTTCTCTGCTAGTCCCCGACAGCCCTGTATCCTGCAGGGTCTCCGCCACACCTGGTGTCTGCACGAGGACTAGGCCGGAGGGTCAGGGAAGCAGGTTAGAGGTGTGTCTCTTGGAATTGGGAGGGGGACCCCTGAAGATGTTTACACTGGAAGGGTGGCTGCTGGCCAGCCATGAGTTCCCATTCCTGTTTGTCCTGTCCAGGCCCAAGCTGGTAGCTCCTTTCCCTAGCATCCCATTGCCCTTCCTCATGCTCAGAGCAGTTGCCTCACAAGTTCTGTCCTTTTCCAGGCAGTCTGAGAGGTGGTGTCTGGCGGGGGAAAGGGACATGCAGGTGACACCCTCTGGTTGCTATGCCAAGGCTGAAGGCTAGTTGCACTTTTCCAGGAAGTGTTCCCTGACTACCTTGGGCCTCCCTGAGCTCACCCTTCTCTGAGCTTCTAAAGGCTAAAGTCCAAAACAGTGTGCTCATGGGTTCTTCCCCTACCAGCCCAGACAGCCTCTCCTGCCATTCCTCCCAGGCCCTGGCTAAGTCCCTTCTCCAGGCCAGGCAGTGGGCAGAAAGCTGTACAAGGCCAGCTTCTGGAGCATTCTGTCTAGTAGGGGGATGGAACAATGACAGGGTGGAGGTCATGGGCTCTTAGAGATGGAAAGCGAGGCCTGTGCCTGAACTAGACTGGAGGGCTGCCCACAGGAAGTGCTTGGCACTCACCTGCTGGGCTGCATTTCCCTGGAGCAGCCTGGTTGGTCTGGGCTGTCCATGCCCATGGGTGTCCTGGTCCATTTTCTTGTACATCTGTTAGATTATAAGCTGCTTGAGAGCAGAGGTTGCTTCTTGTTGATCTCTGTGTCCTAACCCCTAATGCAGGAGTTAAGTCCTGAGTAAAGGGTGCCTACCTACTACTTCAGGACCCAGTTCAAGTGGCCCACCCCTGTGAAGTTCCTTTTTGTAATGTCAATGGTGGCATTGTGGTCAGTGGTTTGGAGGACGTTTGGCCTGATGGTGAGGGCGACAATTAGCAAAGGGTGGCAGTCATCAGGCAAAGAGACCTGGTTGAGAGTGGCAGGATGGAGGGGGTTGCCCTGAGTGTGATGCTGGGCTACAGGCTCCTGATGGCTGTGTAAGGGGCCTGGGGGACCCTGGGGAGAGGTCTGGTGGATGCTAGGGAAGGGCCTTTGTAGCCAGGGAGGGCTAGGCTGGGGACTTGGGAGCTGCCAGCAGGTGGGAGCTCTTGAAGTTGCAAGACTGGTGAGAGCAGAGGGTTTATGGAGAGGAAGGCCTTGCATGTGGTGCCGGGGACAGGCTCTGGAGCCCCTGGGTTGAGCTAGGGTGGGACTTTGTGCCCACTGCCCTCCTCGGCTCCCTGTCAGGTCCGTGTGTTTCTAACCCCAGTTCTTCTTGGTGACAGTGTTCTAAGCCAGAGCCCTCCTCCAGCTCTAGAAGTTTGAGGGATGTTGCCTGCTAAAGAGTGGGGACTCCTGGTGTTCCCAAATAGCAGTCCCAGGAAGGACCTGAGTTGAGCAGCCCAAGCTGTCACTTTTCTCTGAGGGACCACCCTCTCCCCTCTGCCCAGGCTGGACTCGAGTGAGCACCAGCTCCTGTTCCTTGACACCTCCCAGTGCCCACCCTGGCGGATGACCGTGCTTTCTGCTCTGCCCCTGGCCACCCCTCAACACCTATGGCACCCCCACTTCCTGGATGGGGTGTCATACACTCATCCTGTGCAAGGACCTGTGTGTACTCACTATCTCCAATTTTTTTCTACCTTTTTTTACTATGGTAAAATATATATAACATAATGTGCCACATTACCACATTTGGGTGCACAGGCGGTGGTGTTCAGCACATTCATGGTGTTGTGTGGCCATCCCCACCATGTATCCACAGACCTCGTTCATCTTCCCAAACCCAAACTCTGTCCCCGTGAAACACCAACTCCCTGTGCCCCTTCCCAGCCCCTGGCACCCACCACTCCCCTGCTTGTCTCGGGACTGGACTGCTCTCGGATACGGCCCCACACAGAAGTGGAATCTTGTAGTATTTGTCCTTTTGTGACTGGCTCATTCCACGGAGCACAACGTCCTCAAGGGTCAGCCGTACTGTAGCCCGTGGCAGCATTTCCTTCCTGTTCAAGGCTGAGTCATGTTCCACTGCCTGGAGAGACGGCATTTGTTTATCCATGCTTCCCTCCATGGACACTCAGGTTGCTTCACCCCTTCTTTCTTCCTTTGTGATTTATTTTTTGGATGTGAGGGAGACAGTCTGTCTCTGTTGCCCCGGGGTAGAGTGTAGCGGTGTCACTGTAGCTCACCGCAACCTCAAACTCCTGGCTCAAGTGATACTCCTGCCTCAGCCTCCTGAGTAGCTGGGACTACAGGTGTGCCTCCATGCCCGGTTGCCCTTCTTTCTTAATTCCACTCCAGTCAGGCTTTTGCACACACCCTTCCACCCATGCTTCTCTCGTGCAGCGTCCATGACCTCTGCCAGACCCGGCCAGCGTTCGTTGTCCTTGCCCAGCAACAGCACCTGATGGAGCTGATCACTCCCTGCTCTTTGAACCTTGCAGGATGTCCCCAGGTACTCTTGGGTTCACTCCCACCCCTCTGCCGGCTCTACCTCTTCCCTCTGAGTGTCCATGGCTCAGGGTTCAGTGTTTCCGCCCACTCTCCCTCCATGCCCACTTCTCAGCGTCCCCTGGTGAGCTCAGCCAGGCTCAAGGCTTTCAGTGTTATCTATATGTGGTGAGAACTTGCAAGTTCTGTCTGCAGGCCAGACTCTACCTGGAACTCCAGACTCCTGTGTCCACCTGCCTACTAGATATCTCCACTTGGATGACACTTCTACACGACACACACAAAGCCACTTCTTTTTTTTTTTTTTTTTTTGAGACAGAGTCTCACTTTATTGCCCAGGCTAGAGTGAGTGCCGTGGCGTCAGCCTAGCTCACAGCAACCTCAAACTCCTGGGCTCAAGCAATCCTGCTGCCTCAGCCTCCCAAGTAGCTGGGACTACAGGCATGTGCCACCATGCCCGGCTAATTTTTTTTTTCTATATATATTAGTTGGCCAATTAATTTCTTTCTATTTATAGTAGAGATGGGGTCTCGCTCTTGCTCAGGCTGGTCTCGAACTCCTGAGCTCAAACGATCCGCCCACCTCGGCCTCCCAGAGAGCTAGGATTACAGGCGTGAGCCACCGCGCCCGGCCACAAAGCCACTTCTAATGTCCTGTCCTCATTTCCCCATCACAGGGCCCAGCAACTCCCTCCTCCCCATTGCTCAGGCCAGATCTCGTGGTGTCCTCACTGCCTCTTTGAATCTTGCATCCTAGTCACCTGTGGCCCCTGCTGGCTCCACCTTCAAGATAGATTTTTAATCCAAAGGCTTCGAATCACCTTCAGTGCCACCAGATTGTCCCAAATAATACCACCACATGCCTGGGTCATTGCTGTGGCCTCCCCCAGATCTGCCTGGCCTTGGCCTGCCCGCCCGTTCAAGTCCTTCAGGTCTTGGAAGGTTATCTGTTCAGTGATGCAGTCTTGGGGCAACCTTTTCAAGACTTGAGTGCCTACAGCTTCACATCCACCCTTTCTGCTCGATTTGCTTTTCTCCCCAAGTGTGTCAGTTCCAGGGGGACTAGGTTTTCCAGCTGCCTTCCCTGCTCCCTTCCAGTTCCTGGACCCCGTGCTGGGTGCAGAGGCCCTCAGAACATGCTGGCTGACTGCAGCAGCTCAAGCTGGGGTAAAGCCCCCCTCATACCTCCTGCACCCCGTTCCCTCGCAGAGAAGAAGAGGCAGCAGGAGGAGCCACCTTTGGAAAATGACATGTTTTTATTGCTATGTTTGCAGTGGCTTTTTAGCACAGTAAGAATGTCTCCGCAGGCCCTCTGCCCTCACCCAGCCCCAACCCTCCAGCCTATGCCCCAGTGTGGGGAGCTGTTCTGGGGGCCACTCAGCTGTCTCAGGGCTAGACATGACACAGACGTAGGTGGGTTAAAGCTGCTACAGGGAAGACTTGAGATGTGACAAGTGCATCAGCCTTAAGCTTGGATGCAGGAACCATGCCCGGATCCCCTCCCTGGGCTGTACCCATCTACCACTCCTACAGTCGTGCCCAGCCCAGGTAGCAGGGTGCAGGCAGGCCTGAGCATGCCAGGTGAGCGGCCCCGGGTCCCTGGGACAGAATACTGCAGCCTCTCGCCCCACAGACTTGTGGGCAAAGGGGTGGCATGGGCTCACCCCCAGGAGGCCCCCACCATGCACTTTACTACCCCATGGGACTGGGGACCACACACATCCACACAACAGACTTGCATACTCAGCAGCTCAAAGCTTTTGTTTTTACCTATGAAAATTAGATCTATAAATTCATACTCCCTGGCTAAGGGCAGAGGGGTGAGAGGGACAGGGTGTGGTAAGGAGAGGGATGTTTGGGCTCTTTTCTCTTTTTAGAAATATACAAGCAGGAATCTCACTCTCTGGTCAAGTTTTTATAAAATGTGCAAAATACAAGCCTCCTTTGCCCAGAGGCGGCCATTTACATCTGGTATTCACCTTTGCTAAGAGATAGAGATCTATATATACTCCACATACTCAATGCACACACGCACTCATACCCAAGCTCACACAGTTGACATTGGTGGCAACTGGCACGGGAACCAGAAGGTTCCGTTGCTGGCTGGCTCTCTAAGCTTCTAGAATAGGGAGGGAGAGAGGAGTCTAGCCCAGCTGAAATATTTGGCTTGGTTCTGCTCCTCCTCCCTTGCCCCCTCTCTTGTCCTCCCCACCCCCATTTCCTGAGCTGCCTCTGCTGCTTCTAGGGTGAGGGCCACCCAAGGGTGTGTTATGGGGCAGAGCCTGTAGATGTGGGCCAGGTGGGCATGGCAGGGGTAGGAGGAGATGGGTCGTAGCATTGGAGGGAGAGGTGGTAAGCGGGGCCTGGGACCAGCTTGGCTAGGGCTTGGGGGGAGAGGCATCTATTTTTGGTGGGTTGTGATATTTTTGGCGTTTTATTAAAAATGGAAAAAGTTATTTTAGTTAGCACTCATGGTGCTTCCTTCCCTTCTCCCCCAGGCAGTCCCCAAAAGTATCAGGGAAAAGCCAGCCCCCTGGAGGGATAGGGTGGGGGCTAAAGCAGGGCTGCTATGGCTACTGGAGGGTGAGCTGGTGATGTGAGCTGGGCTGCCTGTCACATGACACTTTCCACCACGACGACCTTGCTGCTCTCGGACACGGGGGTCAGGGTGGTCAGGCCCCTGACGTCTGCATCCTGAGCTCTGTACTCCAAGTGGTGGAGGCCCCAGACAGGCTGAGTCAGGTGCTGCCAGCGCTGTGGGACGGGAGGACACATAAAGCACCCCCAGGGTCACTTGTCGCCATGACAACTTCCTTTGCCTCTCTGTAGTTCCCACCACCTGCCACCAAGTCAGGGCTGCACCTCCCAGGGAGCCTTTCAGGCTCTGCTGCCTTCACTAGGAAGCAGGGCTGTGTGGATGCTCACACGGAGGGGAGGGAAGCTGGGGATGGGTCCTGTTCCTCCCGCCAGCAGCCCTGGTCTGAGCTGGCCAGAGGCTCTGGCACAGTGGGACAGAGAAGAGAGGGCTGGGGTGCAGGGCCTTACCTCAGCCATGGTACCCTTAGTCCTGAGGAGGCAGCCCAGGAGGTGGAGGGGCACACACAGCATGGAGGAGAGTGCAAAGGCCCAGCCCATGGCTTCGCCCCACCACGGGTACACGTAGGTGTTGTTGTAGACCAGTGGCTCGTAATACACAACGTTGAAGATGAAGATGCCCTGCAGACAACACCTGTGGTTGGTGGGGCGCTCTGCGCTGTCCCACCCTGCCCCACTTGCCCAGTCCTTACCATGCAGACCAGCGGGGTGAAGAAGGACCAGCACCATTTCATCCAGGGGCAGGGTCGATGCCCAATCATACAGGCGATGTCATCCATGAAGCGGTCGGCTCCTGGGGAGGGCTGGAGCTGGAGACCCCCTGCCTCACCCCACCTGCACCCTCAGCCCAGCCCAGCCTGTGGTCCAAACCTTACCGTACACCCAGGCCACCACCACACACTCCCAAAAGGCCTGCCAGAGCAGGGTGGTGCCGCTGGCTGAGTAGTAGTCAAACAGCTGGAAGACGTACATCCCACCCTGGGAGACATAGCCAGGTCAGGGAGGATGGTGGACAGTGGCCAGAGGCTGCCCCACCCTACCCCCACTCACATCGGTCACCATGGAGAGGTCGATGACAAAGCAGAGGGCGCAGCAGAGGGCCACGGAGATCTCCCTTTGGAAACGGAAGTAGTAGGAGGCCGGGAGGAGGTCGAGGAGGCCAGTGATGAAGCCTTCCACACCTACAAACTGTGGCCAAGGCAGCTAAGGCCAAGCCCTTCTCCTCCCTCCTTGCCCACCAACCACCCCCCACTGGCCCTGACTCCCAGTTCTAGAACCCCCTCTGCAAACCTGGCTGTCAAGACCGAGCAGCAACAACATGAAGAAGAATAGGGCAGCCCAGAGTGGGGCCACAGGCATCAGCGTGACAGCCCGGGGATAGGCGATGAAGGCCAGGCCAGGCCCTGTGGGTAGAAAGGTGCAGGCTCCAGACCCCGGCAGCCTGTGTACTTACCTGCACACACCCTGAACCCTGCCTGCCATGCTCACACTCACATCCCCCTCGGAGGGACACCCTGTGGCCAAGAGCTGCAGCCTGGCATTTCCATTGTTGGCAAGGCATGGCCAGGCCCACCCAAACCCTATGCATATCCCGTGCTGGGGCCTGTGTGAGTGGGCCCCGACTCACTCTGCTCCTGGGCTCGAATAGCAACTGTGCTCACAGGTTACTGTTAACCCTAGGGTGATGTAGCAGGGGCTGGGACGAGGCCCTCTTTTGCCCTGTGCAATGCTGATGAATATGAGGACAGACCCCGAGGCCCCTGGGGAGGGATGGAAAGGGCCCGGAGCATGCTGGAGAACAGCTGTGCCTGGCAGCTGCTCAGCCAGGCCTGCCTGTGGTCAGGGCGATCTGACAGGCTCAGTTTGAACTGTCACTTTTCAGAATTTCTGTTTGTGTGTGTATTCATGTATGCCATACGTCAGGGCTGCAGCTGGCACTCTGAAGGCAGGGCTGAGGCTGTGTGTGTGGGGGGGCTTTACCTGATTCTGCCACCTTGGAGATGTGCACGCCCTGCTCTGCGGCCATGAAGCCCAGGATGGAGAAGACCACGAAGCCAGCGAAGAAGCTGGTTCCACTGTTGATGAGGGCAAGGATGATGGCGTCCCTGGGTGTGGGGCAGAGGGGCTAGTGAGGGTCCTGCTGCTTGCAGGGCCAGCAGGGTGGGGTGGGGCGAGGCGGGGTGCCTACTTGTAGCAGTTGTTGTTGAAGCGATTGTAGCTGCCCAGGGCCGTGAGGGCCCCCAGGCCGATGGCATAAGAAAAGAAAATCTGGGTCCCAGCATCTATCCATACCTGGAGAAAGGTGGGGGAGTACAGGTGTTAGGGGCTGTGCCAGGCTACCCCTCCTCTGCCTGCTGCCACACAGCCACCCCCTCCTCACCTGAGGGGACCCCAGCTTCGACCAGTCGGGCTTGAGATAGTAGATGATGCCATCCAAGGCCCCCGGCAGCAGCACCCCGCGCACCAGCAGCACCACCAGGACCACGTAGGGGAATGTAGCAGTGAAGTACACGATCTGGGGGCCCAGGCTGCTTAGGGCCCCAGCCCCAGCCAGGAGCCCCCGTTCTACCCCTCAGAGCTACGGCTGCCCCCACAGGACGCTGGGGCAAGGCCAGCACAGGCCAGCTGCACAGGGAGGGGAGAGGCAGGGCCATGGCTCTCAAGGGCCAGCGTCCCTTAGGCACCTCTGCTGTTCTGCAAGGGCATGGTGAGCCCCTGTGTGCTCTCCTCTGAGTGGCAGTGCCTGGGCAGCTTCTGCAGTCTGTCCACATGGAGACAGGAAGGTGTAGGGTGTGTGTGGGGAGTAAGGACTGTTGGGCAAGGGGTGCATGAGTTTGCCTGAGGTGGGGAGAGTCTGTGTGGGCAGTGCAGGGGTAGGGGTGACACGCACACATCCATCTCAGCCCTGTAGGGCCCATCAGACAGGGTACATCCTATACCTCCTGGGCCCCTAGCCCAGATCATCCTCTGTAGAGAGGCAAGGTCCTTAGTCACTAGTGAGGGATTATAAATAGGCCAGACAAACAGAGGCAAGAGAAAGACAAGACAGCAAAGGCTTCTGCCTCCTCATCCAACGTCCAAGTTGGGCCATCAGCTCAGCAAGTACCTGCTCTGGGGACCCTGCTGGGAATGAAACACACTGGAGTCCTGCCCTCCAGGGACCTGGCCATGTCCCCAGCCCTCAATACACTGTCTCATGTGTCTGTTTATATGTATGTCTCCCTGACCTGACAGCGAGCCCCTGGGGCAGGGATGTGTCCAGATTCCCCTCTGGGTCCCCAAGGCCAGACAGACAGACAGGCAGGTGAGAGACAGCCACAGACAGGGCCATCCAGATTGTCAAAACAGACTTGAGAGAAACCAGGGAGGGCAGAAGGGCAGGGATGAGCATGGGACACAGGAAAGAGGCAGCTCCTGCCTGTCCCGGGCCTGCCCTCAGGAGGGAAGGCTGCTGGTGCCCAGATTTGGAGGGTAGGAGGAACATCCACCATGCGGTGGGGAAAGTATCCTGGATTCAAGTCCTTCCCCTCTCCTCAGGCCCTTGGCCCTCCTGTTGCAACAGTTGTGCCTTACAGAGACACACAGCTCCCAGGGCAACGCTGCCCCCGCCCTGCCCGCCTCCAGCTGTACCTTTCCTGTTGATTTGACCCCCTTCCAGACACAGAAGTACACCAGCACCCAGCAGGCCAGCAGACATAGGGTCACCTCCCAGTTGAGGGCCCCTGGCACCTCCAGCCCTCCAGACAGCCGCAAGACTTTGTTCCTAGGGGAGGGAGACACCATGAGGGCTGTGCCAGCAGGGGACCGACCAAGCCACTGGGATCTGTCCTGAGGGGTTGTGGCTCCTCCCTCCTGCAGCCCTTGGTCCAGCTGGTCCCTCCCGTCCAGTTGGGCAAGGCCTGCAGGCGCTATGGTGTGCCTGGAGCCTGGGAGCCCCTGGCTGGCGGGAGGCGGTGGGGCCCCCAGCCGAGCCCCAGGCCCCAGGGCCCAGGGCCCCCACCCTATCCCACCCCCCGCCAGGCAAGGCGGGAACCAGGGAATGGCAGTGACCCGTGTTGCTGAAGGAGCAAGGTACATCCGAGCCCCAGGGACTGGCCTGGGTGCTCCCTGAGGACAGGCAGGGACTGGGAGTGACTGCTCCGCATCCCAGGCTTCGTGTGTTCAGGGCTGAGCCATGTGTGGGAGACTGGGAGGGGTTGGGGGGCGTGTACAGCATGGGCTTGGCCCAGAGGCGCCTGACTCACTCCCAGAACTCGATGACAGGGGATCGGCGGTCAGCAAGCTGGTCACATGTGAGGTTGGCCAGGCTGGCATTGGCACAGTCTTCGTGGCGGAAGATCTCCACACAGTCAGGAGTGTTCCAGGTGTGGCCACATGTGGCCCAGGGCAGTGTGGTGGTGAAGGACTTTACCAGGTAATAGAAGCCCCAGGCCAGCACCATGATGTAGTAGGTGTTGCAGTAGAAGACGATCACCATGGAGGCATAGCCCAGGCCTGGGGACGGGGGGGGGGGGTTCCTTTCCATCTGGATTCTTTTCTGGCCACCTCCCCACCACCCCCGTTATCTCCCTTGCCAGGGCGACAGTGGTTCCTGCTAGGCCCCTAACAGCTTGAACCTCTCCTCATGCATCCTACCAGAGACTTCCCAAGCCCCGATCCTCCCCTGTGCATGTGGAACACTGGCTAACTCCCGCCATGTCAGCCCTGTGCCTTGCCTGGCCTCCACGCTCCTCTGTCCAGCCCTAGACCCGTCTGCTTTCCTCACATGCCTGGCCCTTTTTCTCAGTCCTGCTGCCACCGCAGTGGTTCCAGGAGGTCCAAACCT
Organism: Mirza zaza; assembly: GCA_008750895.1. NCBI lineage: Eukaryota > Metazoa > Chordata > Mammalia > Primates > Cheirogaleidae > Mirza > Mirza zaza. The sequence continues at coordinate 24,683 of VSMD01109674.1, forward strand.
CTACCTGGGCCCCCAGCGGCCTCCACTACAGAGCGGCTGGGGGAGCTTGCTAGTAACCTGAGGCAGTGTTGGAGACAGTCAACCCCTCAGTGGCCAATCTCGGCAAGTCACTTCACTTCTCTGTGCTCCAGCCTCCTTGGGGATGATGCTGTGTCCCCACTCCAGCTGTGATTAGTCCATCCTTGCCCTTGTGGATAGGCCCTATCCCCACTTCTAGTCCCTGACTCCCCAAGTTCACTGTGTGGTCCACGTGGCCTTCACGTTTCCCCTCATGACTAGGGGGCCATCACATGGCCCCTGGCCTGGTGCTCAGGACAGGAAAAGATCTCTCAAGTGGGTGCCAGCTGTGCTCTACTCCCAAGCCCTTGCCCTAGCAGTGGGAAAAGGAAGGGGTCTCTGAGGGGGAGGAGGAGGGCTGGCCCCAGGGCTGCTCACCTTTGAATAGGGGACAGATATTCCAGACATTGATGCTGCCGGCCTTCATGAACTGGCCCAGCGAGATCTCCAAGAAGAAAATGGGGATTCCTCCGACCAGGGCGATCAGGACGTAGGGAATAAGGAACACACCTGGGGAGAGGTATGGTGGGGGGGGCTCTGGCAGAGTACCCCTGAAGACCACAGGTACTCATACAAGGTGGCCCCTTAGCCAGGTGGGACTTGACCTCCCCCCCCAGTGCCAGGTATCCCTGGGAGCTGGGCAAAGCCCTGGCCTGTCCTAACTTCCCACTGGGTGAATCAGTGCAGGGGTGGCTGCTGACTCAGAGGCCCAAGGTGAACAGCCTTGGGGGTGGGTTCTGAGTCTGTTGAAGGGAGGGGCTGTGGCAGCCCCTAGGCCATTAGACTCCTATTCCTTGGGCTGTGGAGGGGACCTAGCCGCACAGGGCTCCAACCCTGAAGTTACCTAGGGTGACCTAATGGGCATGGAGGACATACATGCTCAGACATGCTGGCCATCCCTTGTGCTGCAATTCCCTGTTTGCCAGGCAGGAAGAGTGAAGGCACGTGCATGTGCATGTGTGTGCGTGTGCCAGGGCTGGTAACTCTGGCCTGGGGGCTTGTCTGAAGGCAGGGAGTCCCTGAGCGCCCTGCACTTAGACGTTTGCCTGCAAGCGTGAAGGTCCAAGGAGAAGGGTGGGTGTGTGGCAGTCCTCTGCTGGTGGGGTGTTGGTGTGCAAGGACGGAGACAGGTGGCAGAAAGGGGCTGAGCCAGGCTAGGGTGGAGGCAGGCAGGGCTGGGCTAGAGGCAGGCTTTGGCCTGTAGGTGAGGGGGGGCGGGCAGTGGGAGAGAGGAGAGAGGACAGAGGTGGGTACCAACAGCCCCCTTCCACTGCCCCCTCCTCCTTTCTAGGTCTCCTGCCCTTGCCCCTGGCTCAGCTCTCTCCACTACTCAGAGGCTGAGCTTGGCTGCACCGTGCCAGGCTCCTGCTCCCAGCATCCTTCTTGTGTGTGACCTTGGGCAAAGGCCTTCGCTGTAGGCCTCAGTTTCCCACCCATCACCCAGCCACTTTGGCTTCCCAGCAACCTGAGTGCTGCTTTGCAGTCACAGGACACATGGGTGCCCGTCGCTGTTGCTAAGGTGGGCTCTGGCGGGTGGGTGGGCATGGGGTGTGCATGCAGTGTGTCCAGTGGCGGCGCCAGGCAGGCCAGGCCGCAGGCTTCCCAAGCCTGGCTCAGGCACCCAGTGTTCCAGGCCCAAGCTAAAGGGGAGGGAAGGGAGGGGAGGGAGGGGAGAGGAGTGGGGAGGGACAGAGTGGCCCATTGTGTGTGTGTGTGTGTTCGTGTGTGCACACGTGGGGGGCCCACACAATGTACCAGTTGTGTGCCTGACCCGCGGGGGAAGCCAAGGCTCCTCACCTCTTGGAGACCCCCCACCCCCAGGGAGCAGTCCTCCCCTTCCCACCTCTTGGCCAGTCTCTCCCGGAGGGGCCGGAGTCTGGGGAGCAGCCCCAGGCCTGGGCAGGAGGCTCCCAGGTGCCCTCCCCCTGCATGCTGCCAGGCACATGACTGGCGAGTGAGTGGAGGCGCCCATCTGGGCCGCCGACCCCCACGGCCCTGGGGGACCTGTCGGACGTCTGAACTTTGCCCCTGGCTTGGGTGGGCCGCAGCGGGGGAGGGGAGCTCTGGAGTGGAGCAGGGACGCGATGGCGGCAGGGCGGGGGACCTCACCTCCGCCGTTCTTGTAGCACAGGTAGGGGAAGCGCCACACGTTGCCCAGGCCCACGGCGAAGCCCACGCACGACATGATGAAGTCCATCTGGCGCGTCCAGGTCTCACGCGGTGGCACAGCCAAGCGGCTGCCGGGTGTCCCCAGGCCCGCGGAGCCATCGCCCTTGGCCTGGGCCCCGTCGGGCCCAGGTGCGATGAGGGGGCCCTTCTTCTCATCTCCCGACACGCTGTAGATACCATTCTCGGCGCTCTTCTTCGCCATGGCCCCGGCGGGCCGCGCGGCCAGGCCGGGGGTCGCGGCGCCTGGCGGGGGGCGGGCGGGGGGCGCGGCGGCACCGGGGGAAGGGCCAGAGGCGCGGGCCCGCCCGGGGCCTGGGGCGGCCGGGCTGGGGGACGGGGCGGCGGGCGGGCGGGGTGCGGGACGGCGGGGCGGCGCAGTCAGAAGCAGTCCACGAAGCACTTGAAAGTGAGCCTGAAGAATCTCATGTGTGTCGGGGCCCGGGGGCGCGCGGGCGGCGGCGGGGCCCGGCCGGGCGGCGGCGGCGGCGGCTCCCGAGGCTCCTGCCTGTGACTCGGGCGGCGGCGGCGGCGGCGGCGGCGGACCTCCTGGCCCGAGGCTCAGCCTACCGGGGCGCGGACGACATTGGCGCCGGCTGTCTGCAAGCGGCGGCCGGAGCCAGAGCCTGCGGCCCGCGTCCCCCGCCCCGGCCTGGGCCCTAGGTGGCTGCCCCGCTCGCCCCCGACTGCGACGGCGGTGGCGGTGGTGGCGGTGGCGGCGGCGGCGGCGGCGGTGGCAGCGACGGCGGCTCGGGCGCGCCTCGCCCTCTCCTTCCCAGCGCCCTCTCCTTCCCAGCGGCGGCGGCTCCAGCCGCTCTTGGGGCCGCGGCGGGTTCAGCGACTCGCCACTGCGCTCCGAGTGTCCCACTCTTCCCCGGCCGCCGCTTAAGAACGACTCCGGGGTGATGTCACTGTCGCCCCACCCCCACGACCGGGCGGTCCCCTCCCCCTCCCGCAGCCTCCTCCCGCTAGCTCGTCAGTCACTCCGCCCACCTCCTCCTGAGGAGGAGACGCCGCTCCAGCGGGAGGCGGAATGGCTGCTACCTGCGACGCCCACCAGCACCCCCTCTCCGGGGTCCTCGCAGCCCTCGCCCCAGGATCCCGGCCCGGCGGGGCGTGGGTCTCCCAACTTGTCCTTGCCAGCTGTAGAAGAGCGGCTCCCTGGCCCCTTACAGCCATGCCCTCTCTCCTCCCCATCCTCGCAGGCCAGAGCCTGCTCCTCTCGGTGTCCGCCTGGTCCCTGCTGTCCAGCAGCTAGCCACATCTCCACCCCTCTGGCGTGTTGGGTACCACGGTCTCAAGCTTCTCCGCTCCCTGCGACCGATTGGCCTCCTGAAGGGCTAGGCCAATGGCTGGCCTGGAGGGGAAACACTGGGGTGGCTGTACCTGTCTCCAGGTGTGCTGTCCTGCCTCCGCATGACGTTCAACTCCCCACAACTCTGGGGCTGCAGCCCTGGACGCTGAACTCGCAAGGTCAGGGTCCCAGCTCTTGGGGTGACAGGTCTCTGTGAGTTTCCGAAGTAGGCAAAGGGAAGCCTGCCTGGCTGAGGAGCAAGGCTAGAGTTTGTTACCAAGATAGAGAAGGGGACTGTGTTATGACCCCTGTTCTGCCACCACCCCTGCCTGGTGTAGGAACAGTAGGGACAGCTGACCTGGGGAAGATGGGGCAGAAATAGGGTAAGGCTGCCCCCTGGTGCCTGTCGGGGGTCACAGACCCTTCCCCAAAGGCCTGGGCTTGGAGCTCCTGCTCTGCAACCCCAGCTCCTCTGCTCAGGGACCCCCCCAGGCCTCCCCAGAAAGAGCAAGTTGTTGGGCTCCCTCCCCACCACTAGCTGAGCAGCTTGCTCGGAATTTTCTAAGGCCAAGACTAGCTTGGGTTTGGGGCAGGGAAGGAGGGGGTCACTGTCCTGACTTGGGAGGTAGAGTGTGCCCCCCTCAACCCCAGGGCCCCTGATCTGAGCGCAGACATTGCAGTGCCCAGATGGCTCACCCGGTTAAGCTGAGCCCGCAGCCATCCTGCCTGAGCCAGATTGAGCCTGCTCGGTGAGGGAGGGGCAGCCTGCAGGAGCAGCCCCGAGGGGTGTGGATGGAAGGTCCATGTGGCCTGTGCGTAGGCTGACAGGGGCCTCTTGAGGTGGCAGGGTCACACTGTTCATCAGAAGTCCCTGACTTGGGTCTTCTCTGGCCCCGCCCAGGACTGAAGCTGGTCTGGAGACAAAGAGGCAATAGAGAAATGGCCCACAGATGGCCTGCAGAGCTGGGGCCACCCAGGGATCAAGGACAGAGAGGAAAGAGAACAGCCCAGCCAAAGCACAGGCAACCTCTGTGGCATTTTAGAGAGGAGAGAAGAGGACCTCGCCCCAGCAAGACAGGGAGGGGGCGGGGTGATGCCTATGAAGGGAGGGTGGTGACCTGAGTGAGGGAGAGGTGTAGGTAGAGGCCGTGGACTTGGACAGGGGGAGGTGAGGGTGTGGTGGGGTGCAGGTGACTCTTTCAAGAATTTGAGATCTTGCTTGTCCAAGGGGAGGGTGGAAGGGAGAGAAAGCATGGCTTGAAAAGGACATGGGTGAGCCGATGACACTTTCAGGAAGTGGCCACTACAGTGGTCCCTCCTTTGCCCTGTGCCTGCTGGCTGGGAGGGGAAGCAGGTTCCAAGGCCAAGGGCAGGACCTTGAGGGAGCTGCCACCTGGGATTGCTGTTACCTCTGTGGGATCAGAGACTGCCGAGGGAGAGGAAGAGGTGACTGGGCTAGAGGTGGCCAGGGACAGAAAAGAAGGGCAAGGTGGCTCCCACTGCTCCATGAACCACTGCCTTCCTAGGGTGTCTCCAGACTCTTAGAGCTGAGGCCTCCACATTTGGGGGGGCAGGTCCAACGGGCTCCCAGACCTAACTCAACAGGGAAACACTCCCCCTTGCCCCCCAACCTTGCATCTCGGTCCCCCTCACTGCATCTGCCCCCCACATCTTGCTTCCCGGCCCTGCTCTGACAGCAGGGCCTGCAGTTCCCTACGCAGACCCTTCCGGAAAGCATCTGCTTTCCCCTGCACCACTGCCAGCCAGTGACCCCCTGGCTCACCTGGACCCTGCAGTAGCAGTGGCCTCCTCCTTTTGGCCTGGTGCAGCCGGAGGAACCCTCTTGAAGCACAAATCTGACCAGTCGCACCCCTGTCTGAGCTCTTTCTCTGGGCTTTTCTGTGCCCTGGAGATGAAACTAAATTCCTCTCCAAGCCATACAAGATTCACATGAACTAGACTTCGGCCTCCCCAGCTCCGGCCGCCACTGGCCAGCGGTGTGCTCCCTGAGCTTCCCTCCGTGCTGGGCCTGCTGTCTGGCTTCCCTTCCTTTGCAGGCCTCCCTCTGCTCCTTCAGGACTGCTGGTTCAGGAGGCCAAAGCGCCTGTGGGAGCCGTCCCCTAGCCAGCCACCATGGTCTGCCCCCGCTTGGGCTAGCTGGGCTGAAGTTTTCCGGAGCGGAACCCGGGCTGGAGCTTTGGCCTCCCGCACCCTGACCAGCTCACTGCTAGCGACAGTTACAGTGTTGCCTGAGGCAGCTCCAGGAGGTGCTGTGCCACTGGGGGACAAAGGCAAAGGGATTTCCAGCCCCCGGTGGGCTCTCTAGCGGGTGTGTGTGTGGGGGGGGGCGTTCTCTGGCTGTGTCAAGGCACATTGTGCCCTCTCCCAGAGGCAGCAGGGGCTGGGGAGGAACACGGTAGACCCCCCCAGGTCCCCAGCTAAGGGCCTGGAAGCTGGCCCTGGCTGGCCCTGTGCAAGCATCCGTGTGTCCTGCCAGGCCTTTTGTGTTCTACTCACAGAAGGGGGTTCCGAGAATGTGAAGGAGGAACTGGAGCGCCCAGCTCCTACTGTAGTTCTTAGGTGAGAAGCAAACTGTTCCCTGGGGTAGAAGCGACAGAGGGAGAGCTGTGCCCTCATCCTACAGTGTCCCAGGAAGCAGGCAGGGCTGAGGGTTGGAGTAGAAGCTGAGGCAGAGGGGGGCGATGGGGGGCTGGAGGGAGGGCTCCTGTTTGTTGGGGAGCCCTCTGGGCCTAGGGCAGCTGGTTGGGCAGCTGGAGACAGGGTAGGGGTGCCTTCTCTTCTGGAGGCACAATGAGCTTTGGAATTAGAATTAGCTGGGAACAAAGAGAAGCCGGAGTCCACCTGGAAGGGCTTTGTACTTCCAGCTCCTGGGAGGGGGCTGCAGCCAAGCAGGAGAGGGGAAAGAATGGGCTGGGGCAGGGGTCATGACGCTGGGGGACAACCCGACCTGTTCTCTCCCTCCTCAACACCCTCCCCCCCCCCCCCCCCCCCCCCCCCCCGTGCCCTTGCCTACCAGCTGCGCCCCTTCACACAGACCCTATGAAAGGAGTTTTGGGTTTGCTTTTTACCTTTTACATCAGACTAGTTTTAAATGTACAGAAAACTTGTGCAGACAGTGTCAAGAGTTCCCCTTCGGCCCCTCCCAACTTCTCTGTGATGAACCTCCTACAGCAGGGTAGGGTGCGTTTGTTGCAGTTACTGAATCCATGTTGCTCCATTGTTATTAACTAAAGCCAAAGTTTATTCAGATTTTCCTAGCTTTTCCTTAGTGTCCTTTTTTTCTGTGCCAGGACCCCAGCCAGGACCCCACATCGCACTTAGTCGTCATGTCTCCAGAGGCTCCTCTTGGCCATGACAGTTTCTCAGCCTCTCCTTGCTCTGGGCGCCACTGCCATTCCCACACCATTAAACTGACCTCAGGAGCTATCACTATCTGTGTGACCTTGATGGCCTGGCCACTGTGAAGTGACTCTTGGGAAGGAGGCTTAAGGAGTGGAGAGTCCTCTGCAGCCTCCTACAGAAACGATGTGGGATTCTTCCACCCTGGAGGTTTGTTTACTCTCCCACGTTGATTGATTTAATCGTTTATTTATAACAATAAGAGTATGGATTCATGGAAATTTATCTCATACTTTTGGTTGTAATCTAATATTATTCTATTTATTTTGTTGTTCAACTTTTCCATCTTTGACCGTTGGGGGCTCTTTCAGTTGGCTCCTGTGTCCCTCTGACAAGTCCCCTCACTGCGTGTGGGCATGTGGGTTTGAGTAAGCACTTCCTTACTTTCTGGCCTAGGGCCATCTTGTATGTTTCCTGCCCCAATCTTAGAATCAGCCATTTCTCCAAAGAGCCATTTTCTTGGAGAATGGTGTTAGAAACTAAGATCTGGGCTCTAGGTGTACTCATTGCTATTGGAGTACTGTTGCTGACAGAGCAAGGATATTTATGTATGTACTAACCCACGTATATACACATATCTATAAACACATACATATGCATCAGTATCTATATTAAACTAAGCACTAGCTGGGTGTGGTGGTGCACACCTATAGTCCCAGCTACTTGGGAGGCTGAAGCAGGAGGCTCCCTTGAGCCCAGGAGTTCTAGGCTACAGCGAGCTAAGATCATGCCGCTGCACTCCAGCCTGGGTGACAGAGCGAGACCCTGTCTCTAAAAAATAACTAAAAACTAAACACCAGTTCATACTCACTGATGTCTATAGCTCTGCTCCATGACCACACGGGTCACTTGGGCCTCCCAGTGGCTGGTCTAAAAGTGAGGACCCTGGCTCCCAGCACTGGCCAGCCATGTGAGAGATCGTTTGATCCAGTAGGAAGGTGGAATGGTTTCAGCATTGTTAATGCATACCCTCACAGGGAACGACTGTATCAACTAGATCAAGTGCTGTGTGTAGTTCATTTCCAAAGTGCCCCTTTCAGCCCAGCCCTCTTCAGTGAGGCTGCTTCGTACATTTCTAATACAGTAAGATTCTTTTGTCACAGTCTGCATTCCATCCTGGGTTTCCCCAACCTCCTAAAAGATTATTTTAAATTTGCATATATTAAGGGTTCGCTGCCCTGGAAACTCCCTGCACTGCCCTTAGTCAAACAATGTCTCCTCTCTCAGACCCCTGGCAACCACTGATCTGATCTCTTATCTGCTTCTGTAGTTTTGCTTTCTTTGGAATGTCATACAAATAGAATCATATAGTATGTAGTTTTTGTCAGATTGCTTTCTTTCCCTTAGCAACATGTGTTTAAGACTTATCCATTTTTTGGTATGGCTTCCTAGCTGTTTCCTCTTCGTCACTGAATAGTATTCCATTGTTTATCCATTTGCCTACCATTTGCCATCTCGGTTGCTTCCAGGTTTTGCCAGTTATGAATAAAGCTGGCATAAATATCCATGTGCTGGTTTTTCTGTAGGCATAAGTTTTCAATTCAGTGGGGGTAAATACCAAGGAGTGTGATTGCTGCATCGCATGGTAAGAGCATGTAAGCTCTGTAAGGAACTGCCAACTGCATTCCAGATTGGCTGCACCACTTTGCGTCCCCCCAGCAATGAACGCACATCCTCACCGGCATCAGGTGTTGCTAGCGTTCTGGATTTTGGCCATTCTAGTAGCTGTGTAGTGGTGTCTCCTTGTGGTTTTAATTCACAATTCCCTAAATGATGTATGATGTTAAATATCTTTTTATATGCTCATTTGCCATTTGTATATCTTCTTTGGAGAGACTTCTGTAAACATCTTTGGCCCATTGTTTAATTGGGTTGTTTGTTTTCTCACTGCTGAGTTTTAAGAGCTCTTTGTATATTTTGGATGCCAGTCCTTTATCAGATGTGTGTTTTGCAAAGATTTTTTTCCCAGCCTGTGGTGTGTCTTCTCATTCTCTTAATAATGTTGTTTGCAGAGAAAATATTTTAAATTTTGTTACAGTGCAATTTATTGTTTTTTCTTTCATGGATCATGTTTTCCATATTGTATCTAAAAATTCATCCTCAAGCCCAAGGGAACACAAACTTTCTCCTCCGTTTTCTTCTAGAAGTTTTCTAGCTTGGCATTTTACATTTACATCTGTGATCCATTTCGAGTTAATTTTTGTGTAAGATGTCCCCTGAAAGGATTTTGAAAAGCTCTTTATCCACCACCATCTCCCAACACACACATATGCATTTTGAAGTTGATGTCTATAGAATTTCAACAAATGTTTATAAACAGTTGCAAAGGGTGTATGTAATTTCTGGTGTATCATTCATGCACAATATAATGATTTAAAGCTAAAATTATGCTATCACTTTTTACACAAGGCCAGTGGCAACTAAATCATTTGGTGAATTGATAGCTGCCTCCCTCTCCAACACTCCTCCCCCACTTTGGAAGTGGGTCCTGTTTTCTGGCCTCGGTTCCCTCTGTTGCCCTTAGAGATGTCTCCGTGTGCCATCTCTCTTCACATGGGCAGTCTTTTATTACTTACACTATCATACTTCTCTGAAACACAAATATATGTGTATAGATTCTATTTCTTTTTGTAACCCATGACCGGAGTGGAGCCCTGATAATGTTTCTTCTTCTGGTTTGATCAAAGCTGCCTCTTATTAGACACTCAGATGAATAACGAACTGTAGGTATGCACAAAAGCAGTCACCTCCAGCTCCATTCCTATTTTTTCTTTTTTAGGTGTAAGCCCCAGGCAACCTCAGTCGCATGTTTCCTTGTGGTTTGACGAGCAGCTGGGGTTGGAGACCACACTCCTGAGTGCTGGAGCCCCTGCAGCCTCCAGCTAGGAACCGGGAGGGGGATTGGGAAAGGCCAGGGTGCAGAAGCTGGCAGGGGCCTTCTCACATTTCCCAGTTTTTGGACAGAGTACATGTGGGATTTGAGGTCTGGAAAAATTATTTTAAAAAGGTCCTTCCTGCCTCATGGGCCCTCTTGAAGCCTTTATCATGCCAGGGGCCCACAGATTGCTGTGAAGACTGGCATTCAGCAAGCCACTCCTGGACCCTGCAACTTGGCAGAGCCTATGTGACACTGTGGATGTGCCCCTGCCAACAGCCAAGACACCTGCACCCCACCCTGGGAGGGATGCCAGATCCTCGGTGGGGCTGAATGGGGGTGAGGGCTGGAGGTAGGATTAAATTCAGTCACCCAGCACTTATTTCCTGAGCACCGCCCTGGGCTGGGTAGGCAGAGACATGCTGGGAACTGATGTTCTGGTGAGGAAGATCAAACAAAGAAGGTGATTTTGCAGTGACGGACTGTCTGAAGGCAGGGCAGGTTATGTACTGGAGAATTGGCAGGGAGGCCCTCTGGAGCAGGGCACTGGTGCTGAGCTCTGGTGGAGCAGGGAGCTATATATTGCATGAGCATTCTGGGCAGAGGGGTGGCGAACGCAAAGATTGGTAGGTGTCTGCATGGTGTGTTTGAGGGCCAGGTGGGAGGCCAACATGATTGAGAAAGGCACAGTGGCAAAAGCCACTGTAAGGACTCATGCTTTAACTTGGAGTGACATGGAGAGCCGTCGGAGGGTGACATGATCTGAATAAACGGAATGTTCTGGCTGCTGGATGGAGAAGAGAATGAGGGGGAGGGGCTGAGAGTGTGGAGGCAGATAGAACCCAGTGAGTGCTGAGGCAAAGGTGGCAAGTGGCTGTGGCAGGGTCTCAGGGACCGGGAACTAGGGAAAGAGGCTGTTTCACACCAAATGGCCAGGACGCCTGTCTGTGGAGAGGACGTTGAAGCAGAGACTGGAAGGCAGAGAGTCACGCCAACATGTGGGTGCAAAGGCGCTGGGGCCCGGCCTGGCCAGGGGGCACGGGGGCTGGAACTGCCGCTGGACGCGGGCTGAGCAACCGAGGAGCACAGGAACCGATCGCTGCCTTACAAGGCGTCCTGCAGCCACGGTCTTGCTCAGCCACCGCGTGCCCGGCTGCCAGCTGCCGGCAGGGACGCGCGCGGAGGGGGCGGGGCCGGCGGGGTACAGCGAGGCGCTAGGCGCTGCTGCCACTGCGTGATGCGACGCTGCTGCTCCCCTCCAGGTCCGCACCTGCCGCCGTGGGCGCTCACGCCGGGAGCTCCAGGCTCCCTGCCACGGCCACCGCAGTCCCCGCGCACACTAATCATGCCGCGCGCCGCCCCCACCCGCACGTGCTCGGCCCACGCCGCTCGAGACACAGCGGCCAGGCTGCCTAGTGCCTCCTGGTCCTAGCCTCCAAGGGCCAGGCTGCGCCTGGGCGGCCGCGTGGGTGGCCACAGTCTTGGCAGGTCGCAGGTGCATCTGGGGCAGGTTGCTGGCCTGGGTGGCGTATGCCTGTAGGCGCTGTGCCATGGGTGGTGGTCTAGGCGGGGGTGGGGTGGGGAGGGTTCTGGGCGCCCGGAGAGACCGAGGCGGGGGTGCACGGAGCCTTCTGGAAATCAGCCCGATCGGGCTGGCTTGGATGTGTGGAGGCAGAGAAGAGGCGTCCAGGCGCTGGTCGCCGTCGGGCTGTCAGGGTAGGGGCAGCACCGGATGGTAGCCATGTACCTGGGGTGTGGAGGCGTGGGTGTGGTGGCCTCTGTGGGAGGTGTCCATCTGGGACTGTGGACCTGGGCAGTAGGGGAGGGAGTGAATTGGGGGGCGGGGGCTTCCCTGAAAGGCAGAGGGATGAGGGTGGGGGAGGAGGCTCCTCCTCACCCAGGGGACCTCCCTCCACCTCTCCTGTGCCCCTCCAGACATGCTGTTGCCCAAGAAACACACAGAGGACATCAGCAGCATCTATGAGATCCGGGAGAAGCTGGGCTCGTGAGTGTGTGTGTGTGTGTGTTTGGTGGTGGGTGTGTGAGATGGCATGTGGGGGTGGTGGTGGCATGGGACCAGGGAGAGCCCTTCACCCTCCTGCTGATCTCCCTCTCCCCTCTCCCTTCCTGCCTCCCATCTTCTGGCTCTGTGGCAGGGGCGCCTTCTCTGAGGTGGTACTGGCCCAGGTGCGGGGCTCTGCACACCTTGTCACCCTCAAATACATCCCCAAGAAGGCCCTTCAGGGCAAGGAGGCCCTGGTGGAGAACAAGATCGTGGTGCTCCACAGGTGCGCAGTGGGGATGGGAGCCCCTTGGTCTGTGAGGTGTGCCCTCTGCTCTGGTCCAAGCCTGGTCACCAACCTGCTGGAGGGCCTTGGGCAGTTCTCTTTCCCTCTCTGGGCCTGCATGTCCCCATCAGCAAAACTAGAGAGTTGATATTGATTTGCACTTTTCAAATGGGCTTTAGAAGCATGTGTCCCAAGGAAGGCCTGGGCTCAGGGCTGGGGGCCTGTTTGCCCTCCTGGACTGGGCAAGGGTGGCCTTTGGTAGGGCCTGGGGATGGGGCTGGGAGGAGGAGGAGGAGAGGGACAGGGGCTGTCCTGGGGCCCAGGGTGAAGCACTCCTGCTCTCTGCTGCAGTCCTGGAGGGGGCCCGTGGCAGCCCACAAGGGGCTCTTTCTTGCTGTTGCAGGGTCAGTCACCCCAATATTGTGTCTCTGAAGGACGTCCACGAGAGCCCTTCCCACCCGTACCTGGCCATGGAGCTGTGAGGAGGGCTGGGGCAGGTGTGAGGGCTGGGGTGGGGGCTGAAGCTGGGTCAGCTGAACCCCTGGCTCCCCTCAGGGTGACAGGTGGTGAGCTGTTTGACCGCATCATGGAGCACATCTCCTATACAGAGAAGGATGCCAGCCACCTGGTGGGTCAGGTCCTGGGTGCCGTCTCCTACCTGCACAGCCTGGGCATTGTGCACTGGGACCTCAAGGTGCCTGGCCCTGCCTGTTTCCCCGGACTCACGGCTGAGGCCTTTCCCAGTACCCCTCTCCACCAAGGGTTTCAGGAACTCGGGAGTGCCAAGCCCCTACTCTGTCCCCACACCAGGGCCATCCCAGGACTGACCTGGTCCTTTCTCTGGTACCCATGTGTCACAGCCAGAAAACCTCCTCTATGCCACTCCGTTTGAAGACTCCAAGATCATGGTCTCTGACTTTGGACTCTCTAAAATCCAGGCTGGCAACATGGTAGGCACTGCCTGTGGGACTCCAGGATATGTGGGTAAGTGACGGACAATAGCCTGAGGCTCGCTGGGGGGGTGGAAGGGGGTTGGGGGACCTCAGGGGACTGCAAAGGCTGTGGTACCTATTGCCTCTGGGTGGACCCTTCCTGGGCTTGAATCGGCTGAGCCAGTGCTGACCAGCATGGCGTGCATGTATGCATGTGTCTGTCTGTCTCTGGCTCCCAGCTCTGGAGATTTTGGAGCAGAAACCCTACGGGAAGGCCCTAGATGTGTGGGCCCTGGGTGTCATTTCCTACATCCTGTGAGTGATCGTTGGAAAGGCTCGTCTCCTGCCTGCCTGCCCTTGCTGGGTTGGGGAGGGTGGGACAGCTGGGTGATTCATCTGTGGGTGCCAGGCTGTGCGGGTACCCCCCTCTTCTACAACGAGAGCAACCCTGAACTCTTCAGCCAGATACTGAGGGCCAGCTATGAGTTCAACTCCCCTTTCTGGGATGACATTTCAGAATCAGGTGAGCCTGGGGCCAGTCCACGCCGGGGGTGGTGAGAGGGGTGAGGTGGGGCCCGCTGGGCTGGCCTCCTTGCTCCAGCCAAAGACTTCATCCGGCACCTTCTGGAAAGAGATCCCCAGAAGAGGTTCACCTGCCAACAGGCCTTACAGCACCTTTGATGAGTGGGACCTCTGTCAAGCTGTCCCAAGGCTAGAGGGACCACTCCTCAGACCCCAACCTTCCCCCGGGATCTCCGGGGATGCAGCCTTGGATAGGAACATCCTAGGTTCAGTCAGCGAGCAGATCCAGAAGAATTTCTCCTGGACCCACTGGAAGGTCAGCATGGAGAGGCCCTTGGCTGCCTGGTGGCTGCCGCTGTCCTCATAGTCTTGGGGCTGGGGCTAGGTGTGACCTGACTTCCTTCTCTTCCTGCAGTGAGTGTTCAATGCCACCTCGTTTCTGCACCACATCTGTAAGCTAGGGCAGAGCCCAGAGGGTGAGGAGGCCTCTGAACAGGGTATGGCCCAACACAGCCACCCAGGAGGCCTCCGGGTTGGACAGCCTCCCAAGTGGTGACACCTAGGTGTGTGGGATGGGCCCTCTCCCCTGGGAACTGGATTCTTGGATTGCTTAGCTGGTAGTGGTGCTCCCTGTGGCCAAGATCTAAGGGGGAGAGGAGGCCCACAGACCAGAGGGCTGGCGACAGAGGACACAGAGGGGAGGCCCCAGGAGGGCCAGTGGGCGCCCTGCATCAGGCAAGGGGGTGGGGGGCAAGCAGGGCCCTGCTCTGGACAGCCTCTGTGAGATCCAAGGCAAGGGGCACAGGACAGGTGGAGAGCGGCTCCTGACCACCCCCTTCCCTCTGCTTCTCCCCCAGTAGATGCTGAGGCCAAGTGAACTGACCCTAGAAGTCCCCTCCCCCACTCCCTGACTCTGGGCTGGCCTCTGCTTGAGTTTGAGACGTGGGTGTGGTCAGGGGTGGGGCGCCCCCACCCCCCGGCTCTGCCATTGCCAAGGGGCAGTGGCTCCCCTCCCCTGTCACCTCTGCCACCCCTGCATAAGCGGAGGTGGCCTGGGCAGGTGGGTTTCAAGGGCTGTCCTCCCTGCTTCACTGACTGTGAGTGGTCCTGCTTGTGCCGTGGTCCTACAGCCCCCTCCGAGTTTTCCCCAAACCAATAAAGACAGAGCAATGGGCCAGTGGTGAGCTGGGTGTGAGACAAGTGTGGAGTGGATGGGGGTCACCTGTGGGAAGGAAACCAATGGGACTGTGCCACCCAAACCTCTGCTCCCTTGCATCAGGGCAGACAAGCTCTCAATTGTCCAAGAACTTCCTGTTCCATGCCCTCCCCCTGCCCCCAAAACAGCAGCTAACGGCAGCCTGGCCAGCCAGCTCTGCCACCCTAGAGGTCTGGCTGTGCAGCCTTGTGGCCCTAGGAGAACATGGAATGGCAGCAGAGGTGGATGGCAGGGGACTAAATGGGGGTCTAAGCAGTGCTGGCTCTAGGCCCCAGGGATGGACTGCAGTGCCCCTGATGTGTAGGGCCAGGCCTGTGTGTCCCAGCCAGGGCCGTAGGCTGGGAAAAGCTCACAGGTGCATGGAGGGTGACCCAAGCCCAGGGCTGTCTCCTTCATGGCTGCTGCCTCCTCCCCACTCTCCCTTCCTTTCTTCCCCTTCTCCATGGCCAGACATTACCTTGTTACTCAGAAAAGTAGGGAACCCCAGGGTCAGAGAGTGAGGAGGGATTCCTTGTTCAGGAGAGGATGTCACTGGGGGCCTCCACCCCTGTGCTGGGCTGGGGCTTTGGAACTCATAGGCTCCAGGCTCAGGTGGACCTAAGCTGGCAGCTGGGCCCCTGGGAGCAGTGACTGGTTGGCTATAGCTTCTGGTGTGAAGAGCCACTGCCTATCCTCTGGTTGAAGTGGCCCCAATCCCTCAAACCTCCAATCTGATGGGCCAGAGCTCCAGACGCCTGCCTTGCTGGGCTCCAGGGCTCTCCTGGCCCTCTGAGCCTTTCTCCTGGGCCCATCAGGGGAAGACCCCAGGGACACTTGTTGGCTCTAGCCAAAGTTCCAGGTGAGCTGGAACTCATTACCCTGCCAGCCCCCCAGGTGTGAGCCCGAAGACCTGTAGCCTGGTCCAAGGATGATTGAGAGGACCCCTCTCCTTGTCAAACTTCAGGACTCAGAGGGAGGTGGCAGGGCCCAAACCATGGCTGGCTGGGTCTGGGGGCAGAGGCTGGGGTGGGCTTCAGGGTTGGAAGCCAGAGGGGGGGGCCTGGGCTCCGCCTCCATCCCCTGGCCCCTTCCAGGCCATCCTTTACCCCAGGCTTTGGGTCCTCCCATGCAGTCCTGCTCTCCCCAACACCTAGCCACCTGTCAGGGACCCGTCAGCCAGTCCCACGGCCTCCTCACCTCCAACGACCTGTCCTGCCTCCCCTTGCCCCCCACCTGGGGCCTTGTTATCTGTGGGCATTGACGTTGCCACCAGCATCAGTGTTGCTGGCTCTGCTTGCCATCTTTTCAGTTGTTCACACTGGGATTCCACAACACCTACTTGTTCTTGCTTTGTTCGTTAAATATTTACTGGGCCTCTACTCTGCCGGGTGCTGGGCATGGCTGTGCCCACAGGGTCAGGTTCCTGCCTTCCAGGAGGAGGCCCTCTCGTGGAGGGGTGGTTTTACCGGGATAAGAATGATCTTCAAGGGGAAAGCGGTGTGCTGGCTGCTCCAGGAGCCCTGAGCAGGAGTGCCAGAGCCAGCCTTCCAGAAGAAATTGGCACCCGATCAGAGATGCACAGCTCTTCCAGTCCAGGCATGTGGCTAGATGGCCCCTGCAGCGTTGGGGCCCCAGCTCCAGGCTGCGGGGGCACAGGGTGCAATTCTGCATCCTGTCAGCAGGGTGCACCATAGTCCCATCTTTAGACATCCATTAGCCACCTCTGGTTCCTTCAGCACCTTGCAGCCTCTCAAGTCCATTCCTCCTATCCACTGCCCCTTGAGATCCTGCCTGGGGAAGTCCACACTTCGGGGAGAGGTCCTGCCCATCTGGGAGTGGAGCAAGAGGTGGAGACCCCAGGTCAGGCAGAGGCGCACCCCTCTTTCATCTCTCCGAGACTTTCCCATCCAAGGAGGGCAGATTGGGTCACCTAGGCAGTGGGGTGCACAGCCCGGGAGACAGAAAGGACTGGTTTAGCCCTAGGCTGAAGGTGGTGTGTGGGTGGGGAGATGGCCAGGGAACTGGGGGGCGCCACTGTGAGAGCATTGAGGCTGACGACAGGAGGGACTGGCAGACCGAAGCCTGGCAGGGAGGGAGGGGGCCTTAGTCTAGAGCAGTAGGGAGCCTGGCAGCGGTTGGAGCCAGAGAGTGTCCTTACCCAGTTGAGGTTGGACACCAAGACTGAGCTGGCTGTAGAGCTTCAGCGCTGTGACTCCAGAGTTGGCTGAAGGAAGGGGGTTCAGGGAGCCCATTGTTTTGACATCCTTCTCTTTGCAAATATGTATCTAGCTTTATAGTTGATATTTATGGGAAGTCTATTCCTTCTAATAAAAAGAATGCTAATGGTGATTCTTCATTGAGCACTTACTGCATGCCAGGCACTGTTTTGAAGAGCTTCACATGTGTTAACTTGAACTTCACCTGTGAGGTAGCTACTATCATTACCATCATCTGCACTTTATATATGGGGAAACTGAGGTATAGAGTAGCTAAGTAACTGAGCCAAAGCCACACAGCTGTGGCAGAGTGAGGATTTGACCTCACACTCTCCCACTGCACCTTCCTGCCTGCCTCCATGCAAGCGAGGTCTTGCCTGGGCCATAAGAATTGTGGGGAATGGAGGACACAAGGAGGGAGTTCTTTCCACCCCGCCCTTTGTGAATGCAAACTAGCAGCCTGCTTCAGGAGAAAGGACTCTGTGCTGTGTTTGAGTTTGGGCTTTGCAGGTAGTTTATGTTGCTTTTAACATCCTCTGTGTGTCAATTTTAGGTCCTGTCAGATGAGGACCTAAACCTAACACGGTAGGTCTCCACAGTGGTAGGGATAGACCATGCGATCGGGGCCCTGCAAAGACCCCTCTAGACTTCGGTGTGAGGAAAGGCCGGGAGTGGGGCAGGGCTGGTGGCTGGGAGACATGTCTGGCCACTCGGGAAACAAGGCAAGAGATGTAGAGAGCCTGTGCCAAGGCAACTGAATTGGGGCTGGAAAGGGGAGCTGGGATATGGTGGACTCAGCGAGGGCAGGGGCTGGGGTAGGTTGCGGGGGAGTTGAGGACATTGCCAGGGAAGCCAGGAGAGAAGCAGGGCTGTTCAGGAGATGAAAGGGCAGACCAGGCACCTCCAGCCAGGCAGTGGCCACATTGGCACCATACGCTGCATGTCCCTTCTTGCCAG
>VSMD01109675.1:0-25334 GCA_008750895.1 Mirza zaza
CAGCAAACACTTATTAGTAAGTTGTTCACTTTAAGTTCCAACTAATGATGCACATAATTAAAGAGGTAAATGGCCTGATTATGAATGTCCTCATTGTTCTTTTTTTCCAACTCTACTTTTAGCACTTTAAGTGGTTCTTAAGGATGTGAGGTCTTTAGGTGGCTGAAAATGGGTCATTCTATTAATTAAGAACAGAGAAAGTGGGAAGGACCTGTTTTAGTCCTATTTCATCAAAATGTCTAATTACTGTGTGAAATTGATCTCCATATCTGTGCTAAGAATGTGATAGTGGACTTGGGAACAATCAGTTTAAGATAATGACTTACCAGCCTTGGGGCTTTGAAGCCAAGTGGAACAGCAATATGGTGTTTATAGGAGGAAGACTTTTAAGGTAATTGTGGCTCAAGTTGAACAAAATCATTATAGAGAACCACACACAAGAACTCAGGTCTCTGATTTCCCCTTCATTGTTCTTGCTACTGACAGTAGACCAACTCCTTTTGCTCTTCATGTTGGCAGGAGAGTAAGGATTTCCTCAATGCTATGGGGGACTGAAGACCCCATAGGGATTAATCTAACAACATCAATGACAACAACTAATATTTCTTGAATACTTACCATATGAACTGCTCTAAGACCCTCACATATATAAACTCACTTAATCCTCCCAAGAACCCTGTGAGGTAGTACTATTAATATCTACACTGTGTATATGAAGGAAAATTGAGGTACAAAGATGTTCACAGTGTGCCTAAGATCACATGGTTTATAAGTGGTAGATCTAGGATTCCAGCCTATTCAATCCCATTCCAAAGTCTGTGCTCTTAACCAGATGCCATGTTGCCTCATAGTTCTTTCTTTCTGTGCCCTCATCTCCTTACTGAATCTATACTTTGGATAGACTTCCAGAAAGTTATCAATGATCATCAGCGTTTACTTTAGCCAGGCAAACTGGCCCTGACCCATGATCGAAAATAAGCTACCTTGTAAGCAAGGTGATTTTTAAGAAAATGAATTACAACATTTTTCTTTCTTTTCATTGATTTCCACTTACATCATGAGCATACTTTTTAGGATTCTGTCTATCTAGTTAGGAGCTCATTAGTTGGTTCCTTCTCCAAAGGAGAAGAAGGAGGGACATAACCTAATTATAATAAAAATGATGACTAAGGAGGATGTTGACAGGAACACCTAACATCTACTGAACCTTTACCATAAGCTATACCAAGAGCTTATCTATGCTGGTCCATTTATTCCTCATAAAACTCTTACAATGGGTGCAATTATGATGTATATTTTACAAACATGAAGACTGAGGCTTAGAAAGGTTAAGTAATTTGCCCATAGTCACATACCTAGCAAGGAACAGTTACAAAACTCCAGTCCAGATATAATACCAGGATCTATATCTTAATAATTTAGTAAAAGCTGCCACTCTTAACATAGAAGGCGGCTAAGTACTCTGAAAATAATTCACCACCAATACTGTGCTGCTTTCCTGACCTCACAAAAATAACCAGACTGATGTTAAAAGACCAAAACAATGTACCATTCACTTGACCACCAAGATCCAGGAACTGCTGTTATTCTCTGTAAAACCCTGTGAATCCTATTTAGTTTTGTCACTCTGCTACTCTCCTCTTCTGGAATGTTCTCCCCATCACACTGAGCCTGGCTAAACTAAAACTCATCCTTCAGGTACAATACGAAAAGTTAAAGGTTTATTATATAAACTCTAAATCAACCACTAAAATTTTTAAACAAAGAGTTATAGGTAATAAGCCAAAAGAGAGAAAATGGAGTGATGAAAAATAAGTAACCAAAAGAAAACATACAGAGAACAAAGGGAACAAAGAACAGATGAGACAAAGACAAAAAAAAAATCAAGAAGGCACATTTCAACTCAACTGTATCAATAGTCACATTAAATATAAATGGTCTGAACACCCCAAGAAGAGGCAGAGATTATGCCAATAAATTCAATAACTCAGATGAAATGGACAAATTCCTTAAAGACACAAACTACCATAATAATCAAGAAGAAACAGATAAATTGTATAGCCCTGCATTTATTAAATAAATTAAATTTATAGTTATAACTTTAGGCCCACATGGCTTCACTGGAGAATTCTTTTTATTTTTAATTAAAAATTTTTCTTAGGCCGAGGCAGGCGGATTGCTCGAGGTCAGGAGTTCAAAACCATCCTGAGCAAGAGCGAGACCCCGTCTCTACTATAAAGAGAAAGAAATTAATTGGCCAACTAATATATATAGAAAAAATTAGCCAGGCATAGTGGCGCATGCCTGTAGTCCCAGCTACTCAGGAGGCTGAGCCAGTAGGATTGCTTGAGCCCAAGAGTTTGAGGTTGCTGTGAGCTAGGCTGACACCACAGCACTCACTCTAGCCTGGGCAATAAAGCGAGACTCTGTTTTAAAAAAAAAAAAAAAAAATGTTTTTCTTTTCTTTTCATGTGACCTTGTTTGGAAATAGTCACTGGTGAATTCTATGAAACATTTCAGGAATGATGCTAATTTTACATCAACTCTTCCAAAAAACTGAAAAAAAGGCAATATTTCCCAACCCAATCTATGAATATAACAATACCTTGAAACCAAAACCAGAAAAAGACATTATAAAAAAAGAAAACAACAGGACAATCCCCATCACAAACAAGATGCAAAAATGCTCACTTATCATTTTAGCAAATCAAATCCAAAATATATAAAAAGGATAATACATCATAACTAAGTGGCATACATCCTAGGAAGGCAGGGATGGCTTAATATTTGAAAATCAATGTAATTTACCATATTGAAAAAGAAAGAACATATAATCATCTCAATAGACACAGAAAAGGCATCTGGAAAATCCACATCCACTGCTGATAAAAACTCACCAAAAAATTATCTATAGAAAAAAACTTCCTCAGGCCAGGTGTGGTGGTGGCTCACACCTGTATTCCTACCACTTTAGGAGGCTAAGGCGGGACAATCACTTGAGTCCAGGAATTCAAGACCAGCCTGGGCAACATAGGAAGACCACATCTCAATCAATCGATCAGTCAATCAAATCCAAATCTTAAAAAAAAAACCACCACCACATTAGGAGTTAGGGGGAAAAAAACCTTCCTCAAACTGGTAAAGGGCATCTACGAAAAGCTATAGCTAATATCATACCTAATTTTGAAAACTGAATGTTTATTCCCTAAGGTCAAGAATGTAGTATGAATGTCTGCTCTTATCATTCCTACTCCACCATATAGTAAGAAAGAGTTATAAAAGGCATCCGGACTAAAAAGGAAGAACTGTCTATATTCACAGGTCATATGACCACCTATGTTGAAAACTTGATACATTCTACAAAACCATTACTAGGACTAATAGATGAGTTTAGCAAGGCTGTGAGATACAAGAGGAACACGAAAATCAACTGTACCATGTAAGTATATTTAAGAAAAACATGTATTACTTTAAAAGATATTTTAAAAGAATCAAGTGGAAAGCTTACGAAAACAGATTAAAAACAATCTAGTAATAAAAACTATAGAACATCAGACACATTCATATGCATGGATTTAGGATGGTTTAGTGTTATTCACTTGTTGAAAATGTCTTTTACAAGCTTAATTTTCCCCATTTATTCTTGAAAAATCTTCTGGTCCCCAATTACTTGGAAAGTAAATAGATTGTCAATTTAGAAAAGTACCATATGTCAGAGACATAACTGGTAGTAATTGGGAGTTTGAGATACTATTGTACAAAGAGAGATTTAACTGTTTTTCACAGAAGTTTGGATGTCCGGCAAGATCCAAGTACACATGTTGTAATAGCTTCAATTAGAGAAACAATCTGGGACGAAAGACTCTGATGTATATATACGGACATGTAAATATACTGGGAAGACCTGGGACAATGCTTTTAATTTAAAATAAAAACAGGATTTTATAAAGATAAAATTTGTCTAAATCTTGTTATGAAAGTACCGTGTTTCCCTGAAAATAAGACCTATCCATAAAACAAGCCCTAGCAGGATTTCTAAGCATTTGCGCAATAGAAGCCCTACCCCGAAAATAAGCCCTAGTGATGGGTGTGGCCACGCAGCGCATCTGCACAACCCATGTATCTCCTCTCGGAGCAGTCAAGCATTCGAGCAGCCCTTCTCATCTGCCTCATGAGAGCTCTATGGCTCAACATGAGAGATTGGGGCCAATGGTTCTAAAGGAAATAGAGTCACAAGACATTCAGGATGGAATTCGGGGTTTGGAGAGTTAGGGTGATGTTCCAGAAGAAGACGACTACACTAGATTTGAATCAGTGTAGATTGTTGTACTGTACTTAAAAAAAATAACACATCCCCTGAAAATAGCCCTAAGGTGTCTTCTTGAGGAAAAATAAATATAAAACCCTGTCTTATTTTCGGGGAAACACGGAAGGTACAAAGCATAAACTGAACTAACTCTATGAACGTCCCCCTGAATCACTGGATTAAAAATTATAAGTTAATGCCTAAGTCACTTGGTTGAAAAATAAAAAAAATATATAAAGTAAAATATTAAATATTAAAAAAAATTTTCTAAGTTAAGAGATACAGAAGACACACATACCAACAAACTCACACGTACAGTCTAGAGGGATTCTCTTTAGGCCAGTGGTTCCCAAACTGTGCTCTCTGTTTTCATCACATTGAGAGCTTTAAAAAATCTGATGCTCCAGTCATGTCCTGGAAAAATCCAATCAGAATGGGGATAAGCAGGGAACCAGGCATCCGTATTTTCTAAAGATCTCAGATGATTCCAATGTGCAATGAAGTTTAAGAACCACTGTTTTCAAGCAAAATTTGATAATGCCACCATCATCAAATCAGTAACTGAATTTGGAGCCATTATATGTTGTTTTAAGTCTCAAAGTGCCTGCACTAAGTGTATTACCTTGGGAAACTTCTTGGCAATAACAATCCGCAAAATGCCATCTTTGCACAGATATAAAAGAAACTAAAGTGCTGGAGACATTAAAAATATATGACTCGAAGAAAAAACGGAGGGGATGGTATTCTATTTCCAAATTCCTTATAAAGTTTACTTATAAAACACGGGGTTTCCTGCAACTAACCAAGAACAGCCAGCTCTGACAATAAAATCATAGTGCAAAGAGTGGAAACACTCTCTGAAAAGGCTGCTTATTTCACAAGGCACATACTTTATGTCTAGAACACTCGGGAAGCTTCCATTTCCATATATCACAAACCACCCTCCCTTTATAATTCTCACCTGAATCTCAACAGAGAACCCATAAATGTATAGGAGTCTCAAATAAATTTATAGGGTGTGCTTCCAGACATACATACTTGAAAAAGTATATCACCTCCACCCTCACCTCTAGTTAGTTTATGAGACAACAAAGCTCTCTCAAAGGGGCAGGATTCAACAGATAGCATTTGGTTCACAATAGGTCATCTCCACAACCTCTGCTTCTTCTGCCCCTTTTCCCCATGCTTGGAATCACACTTAAGATGAATGTCCTACTTCTTTCCAGTTTCAGTGGGAACAGGTATGTATTAGCAGAAGTAAATGGGACACTTGGGGGCTATTGTTTACAATGGATCCATAAACCTGCTATTAGAACACCAAAACAGAGCTAAGTGACATGACTTACCCTATGGCACATGTAGGATCCACCCTTCTTCACACGGTCTTTCCCAGAAGGGGGCCCTTTCTATGGATAAAGAGAAAAGAATCGGTTAGTCCAGACACCACACTGCCCCCTCACATAGCTGGAGAGAGTCCATTTTGATCCAGTCAGCTGTCCCACGGTTTCCTAAACTCTCCACACGCCTTCTGCCCTTGGGCCTTCTGCCTGCACCCATGGACCCTCACAAATGCCCATCTCCCCCCCAATCCTACCCGTACCCTAAGGCCCACCCCAAGTTCCCACTCTTTGGTGAAGTCTTTCTGACAACAGGAAGCAACCCTGCCTCTAAGCGCCTCCAGCATTTCTTGCCATTGTGACTGCTTGGCAGCACCTTTGACCCTGCCTGGCCAATACGCAAATTTATCCCACCTGATCACGGCTTTGCTCAATGAGAGTCACAAGCCTCTTTGAATTACATGCTTGTATAATCCCACTGTGCACACCTAATAAACCCTTTCCTGATGGAATAAAAGAGTTCACTTTTTATCCTTTTAAAAAATGTTACGTCTGGTTTATATGGTTAAAAAATGTTAGGTCTGAGGTATACTTTATTAAACAGAGTAAAATCCACCCTTTTAAAACGCACATTTCTGATCAGCTTTGACAAATGTGTAGTTATGTAACTGCCACCAAAATCATGATGCAGAACATAGATTATCTTTTAAAAAAAAAAAAAAAGACTTCTATAGCACTCACTATGAATCAGGTACGGTTCTGAACAATTTGCAAACAGTAATTCAGGTACTCTCCATACAGTTTCAGCAGTGAGTTACGTAAGTGACAAGTGGCACAGCCAGGCAGCTTTGCTCCAGAGTCCATTCTCTGAAGCACTGCACCGTGCTCTCACTAAGAGACCAACAGTGTAGGAAACTAGGCAGTGCCTAAACGGAGGCAGGAAGGAGTGGCAACTATCTAGCGCTGCAAGGAGAATTAAGATCCCTACAGAGCCAGTCAAAAGGCCAGGCTGTTTTTCTAGGGAGGGCTCAGATAAAAGTGCAATAGAAATGAAAATCCTAAGGCTTCAGCTGCCAAAATAAAGCCTCAACATCAGGTCAGCCCCGCAAAGAGAATCTGAGAGGTACCAAGAAGCTCTGATAAGCCAGAACCAATCAGGGGAGGCTGAGGGATAATGATTCCTTTGTTGTTCAAAAAGACAACCAATCACACAGCTGTCTTACTTTCTGCTTACTGAAAACAAGAGAGGCCTGGAGAATCCCCCTTCTATCTTAGTCTTCCCTTTTCCGGTCCACCAGGTATTACCAAAGGCAGAAGTTAAAGAACCACATTTTCTCTAAGCATGGCCAACAAACATACTGTCTTGCAAATGTTAACTACCTCAGCAGAAGTGCATGTTATCTTCCAAGCTTTTCCAGGTACAGATGCTCCTTGATTTAGGATGGGATTACTTCCTGTCCTGACATTACTCTACCGAACTGCATAGCTTAGCCTAGCCTACCTTCAATGTGCTCAGAACACTTATACATTAGCTGACAGTTGGGCAAATCATCTAACACAAACAAAGCCTATTTTATAATAAAGTACTGAATATGTCATGTAATAGACTGAATATTGAACTGAAAGTGGAAAACAGAATGGTTGTAAGTGTACTCAAAGTACAGTTCCTACTGAATGCGTATTGCTTTTGCAGCACTGTAAAGTTAGAAAAATTTAAGTCGAACCGACATTAAGTCAGTTTTAGAAACTGTCATTGACTTAGAAACTGTCATTGACTAGTCTTCCTTCCTTTGCTAGGCCACAGTTATTGCCAAGGCTTTAAATGCTTAATGTAATGTAAACTCTTATTGATTATAAAGGGACAAGATGCAAATGTGAAAAGCTACATAAGAAAATAACAGCTAGCAGCACAGCTTTCTTCCTAGGAATGTCTAGAATCTGATAGATATTGCATCAGAAACTGCTGGCTGAGTTTATTCTATAAAAGTAAGATAATTACTAAGAATCTACTACAGCATGAATGAAGTCATCATCAAAACTGTGTAACTGTCCCATATAAAGGCCACAGTCTCTACACTAAGATTCTTGCTTGAGAATTCTTGTACTACACTGCTACAGGTGGCTTTCTGCACACTGGGCTACAATGCATCAAATGATGGTTTAAATTCCCATAAAGTTTCTCACAGTATCTGCTAACATGCAAGATAAAATTCTTTTGCCAAGTTAGATCCAGGAACAAGAAGGAGCCGATCTGCCAATGGGAAGGCATGAGAACAAAATAGTTCTCTTTCCTCACCAATGCTAATGAACTAAGTCTGCACTCGATAAATGACACTCATCACGTTATACAAGCACTAACAAATGTCACCCCCTGCTAATACAACTGCAGCAGTTAAAACAGTCTGCAATTTAGGTGACTGTTCAACTGGTTCTTATAAATAAAACCATTTTTTCTGAAAAACAACATGATGAAGGAATAGCTAGCTACAACTATTTGAAATACTTGCCATTTTGCCAAAAATATAGAAAAATTTCTAGCAGGTTATACTGGGTTGAATAGTGTCCCCAAAATTCATGTTCACTCAGAGCCTCAGTATGTGATCTTATTTGGAAATAGGGACTTTGCAGATTTATAATTTTTGTAATAAATATAAAGTCATACTGGATGATAGGAGGGCCATAAATCCAATGACAAGTGTCCTTAAGAGAGAGGAGTTCACAGACACACAGAGAAGGCAGGTGAAGATGGAGAGGGTGGAATGAGGTGGCTACAGGCCAAAGGATACCAAGGACTCCTGAGAGCCACCACAAGGGAAGAGGTAAGCCAGGGTCCTTGTTCAGACTCCGGAGAGAGGGTGGCCCTGCCAGCCCTTGATTTCAGACTGCCAGAACTGTCAGAGAGTAAGTTTTTGTTGTTTTAAGCCACCAAGCTTGTGGTAATTTGTTTAGGGCTGCCCTAGCTGACTAACCTGGGGGAGAGGGTGTCTCCATTTCCATTTGTGAAAGAAAAATCAATAAATCAAAATTCACATTGTCTCTCATGATCAAGATTATTACCGCAGGCTAAAACAACTTAAGCAGCTATTGCCAGTCATGTCTGAAGAGCTCATTTGTTCGTGTACACACCCCAGCAAAGAGAGAGGCTGCGGTGCCCCCACCCACCTGCACCATTGACCCGTACACCAGAGTCTCATGGAAAAACTCATGGAACACGGGGACTCCGCCCACACCCACGCAGGAACCAACATGAATGACGTCTCCAAAGGTACTACTGCCCATAACTGCTCTAGTCCCACAGACACCAAAATACTATTAATAACAGGCCTCCAATGCTTGCATGAGTGCAAGAAACAGCAAAAACACAAGTTTCTACGTGTCAATCCCAATAATCTTAAAAGGCCAAGGTGCAGCTAAAGTTCTCAGGAAGAGATTAAGAAGCAACACTCTGAGTGTTACTGCAAAGAAATCTACCCTTGTTGAAAACACCAGGGAAGGCATAAAAGTCTTTAGCAAAGAAGGAACTCCACAGATGATGTGGAACCTTGCGTCAGGGAGACCAGCTCATTCAATGAGGAATTAACCTGCATGAAGAGGGGTGACCAACTTGCTCAGGGCTGCCAGGACATATTTCACAGGCGCATCAACAATGGCAGTCTCTGTAGTCCAGACAGACCCTTTCCCTTTTTGTCATACTCAACACCTGACAAGGAAAGTGGGAAAACATTTGGCAAATTCCCATCAGTCGGCAAGAGTTACATTTAAGACTGTTATTTGACATAATCCACAGTGCGGAATACTAGGCACCCATTAAAAAGAATGAGGCACTTCTGTATGTGTATAGCACACTATCATTTTTACCATGAAACCACCACCACCAAGCATTCATTTATTCTGACTTCCATATACAAAAACTATACCTCAGGGAAATAGAAGAGCTCTAAGGGAATGTTTCCTTATAGAGGAATTCCAGATAATTAATGCACAAAGAGTAACAGAATACCACCTAGAATATCACTATGTTTTTTTTAAACTCCTAAAGAACCTAATCTAGGAAACGACTATCAACGGCTATAGTGACAAAAAGGCTGATGGAGGAGAGAGAGAAGATGGCTGACCAGAGACATCAGTTGCCAGATGGTTCCAGAGGGAAGGAAAGCTTTCAGATAAAGGAGAAGAGGAGAACACAGACTTCAGGTTTAGTTAGGAGGGTGGGGAGGAAGGTGCCAGAGTCTACAGGAGAATCCATGGGAAGAAGTTATAGAGCAGAACAGGAAGGAAAAAGACTCTGGCAGAGATCAAGCCCAGAGAAGCTTGAGGCGGGTGCAGAGGGTAGGTGGGGTGTCGTTTCTCCTTCCCTCACACTTCCCATACTCAGCAGGCTTCTGAGCTGCTTGGGAGCTTTTCCACCCACAGGAGCACAAGGGCTGTGCAACCACTGAACTGCGAGCTTCCAGAGAACAAAGCGCTGGACAGCCAACCCCTTCGGGGTCGCTCCCGGTACCCACAGTCTGGAGCCCAGATGGTGGGCACCACGCTGCTTCCCCACACATAGTGTTTTTTGGCAACTCCAGCCTGTCAGTTTTCATGTCACCTGTCCCCACACGGACAGTTCCCAACCCCCGCCCAGTCCACGGTGGGCCCTGAGGAACTGGTGTGATCCCAGAGCTTGGACATTCCTCCTTCCAGGGAGAGGGACTGGAAGGGCTGGAGTGCCTGCTCCTCTCCATTCAGACTCTTCCCCGCCACTGTAGCCAAGAGGGACAACTGGGTGGAGACTCCCAAAGGCGGCTGCCTCCTCTCTGTGGCTGCAGCCAGGAGTCGGCGGTTTCCGCAGAGTGGGGCCCACACCTCTCCCCTGGAGGACGCGCAGTGGGCCTAGGGGTGCTCGGTCCGGGAGCCACCTGCCACTGGTGGGACAGGCACGCGAGTCAGATCCCGTACCCCCAGGACTCAGTCGGGTTGCCTGAGGGCACAGAGGGGAGACGTGAGGACTAAACTTGGGAGGCGGGTGAGCCCACCTGGGCAGAGCTGACAGGACAACGCGACATCGGTCTGAGCCGCAGGCAACTGGCGGAGCACCCAGCCCCCGCAGGAAAGCTGCCCTTGCAGGCAGAAGCGGGACCTCGAGGTGCCACTGCCGGGGAGCTCCGTCAGTTTGGGCCCCCGTTTCAACCAGACGCCCGAAGGCGACGCACGGGGCCAGGCGGAGGGAGGAGAGCGAGACTCGCTCCAGTCTGCGAATCCAAGATGGCCCCTCCCCAGGAGCCGACTGTCCCGTCTGCTGAGGCAGCTTCTGCCGCTCCCCAGTCGCTTACCCCAGAGGCCTGGGAGCCAACTTTGATCCCCGCTGAGCTAGTTCTAGGGTCTACCTCAGAGGAGCCCCGCCTAGCCCCACCTAGCCGCGCTCCTCCACCCACCTGCG
Organism: Mirza zaza; assembly: GCA_008750895.1. Classification (NCBI taxonomy): domain Eukaryota; kingdom Metazoa; phylum Chordata; class Mammalia; order Primates; family Cheirogaleidae; genus Mirza; species Mirza zaza. The sequence continues at coordinate 11,066 of VSMD01109675.1, forward strand.
CTGTGGAGGGGACAAGGACGCTCAGGGAGCTCGCGGACACCGCCCACTGCCCCGGGGCATTCGAGTGTCTCTCAGGAGGGGCTAGAGCGGGGCCCCGCCCATTACCCAGGGCATTGGAATGCGTCTCAGGAGGGGCTAGAGCAGGGCCCCGCCCACTGCCCGGGGCATTCGAGTGCACCTCAGGAGGGGCTAGAGCGGGGCCCCGCCCACTACCCAGGGCATTGGAATGCGTCTCAGGAGGGGCTAGAGCAGGGCCCTGCCCACTGCCCGGGGCATTCGAGTGCACCTCAGGAGGGGCTAGAGCGGGGCCCCGCCCACTGTCCAAGGCATTGGAGTCTTAGGAGGGGCTAGAGCAGGGCTCCGCCCACTGTCCAAGGCATTGGAGTGATGAGGGGCTACAGCAGGGCCCCGCCCACTGCCAGGGGCATTCTAGTGCACCTCAGGAGGGGCCAGAGCAGGGCCCCGCCCACTGCCAGGGGCATTCTAGTGCACCTCAGGAGAGGCTAGAGCGGGACACAGGCCTCAGAGAACAACACTGCAGCGGGCTCTTTCCTGCAAGCGCCACCTACCAACGTGAAGAACAATTCACCCAGTCCATTGTACCATGTTTCCCCAAAATAAGACAGGGTCTTATATTTATTTTTCCTCAAGAAGACACCCTACGGCTTATTTTCAGAGGATGTGTTATTTTTTTTAAGTACGGTGCAACAATTTACATTGATTCAAATATAGTTAAGTCTTCTTCTGGAACATCATCTTCACTCTCCAAATCCTGAATTCCATCCTGAATTTCTTGCGACACTATTTCCTTTAGAACCATTGGCCCCAATCTCTCCTGTCGAGCACTAGAGCTCTCACGGGGCAGATGAGAAGGGCTGCTCGTGTTCTTGACCGCTCCGCGACGACACGCATGGGTTGTGCAGATGTGCACAGCCACGCCTGTCACTAGGGTTTATTTTTGAGGTAGGGCTTCTATTGCCCAATGCTTAGAAATCCTGCTAGGGCTTATTTTGTGGGTAGGTCTTATTTTCGGGGAAACATGGTAGCGCCCACGGACTCCATCAACAGGGAGTGGCTGATTCCTACTCATAGCCACACCTATCTTCTCAGAGATCAAGCTGGGTATCCCTACATAATCCACACTGCTGTGGAGAGGGAGAGAGGGCAGAACAGAAGCAGCCCGCAGGGACGCCTCTTTTAAAGAGAGGAGTAAAAGCTGCAGGTGGATGGAGCTGTGAGGGGACGCCCTGCACCACTGCAGACCTCTGGGCTGATCAAGGAGCTGCTCAGAGTCTGTGCAGAGACGCTGCAGCCGAGAGCAGGCACAGCAGAGATCTGATGACTGCCGACCCCAGGTTTCTGCAGCTGACCCATCCTGAATGCTCAGGTACAGGGCGCCAGGTCGGCTCAGGGCTCAGCTTTCCTAGCAGTAGCCTTTGCATCACCTCCACGGGGCCAGGGAGAGAGCAGACAGAATGGACGCTCCCACGCACCATGTCCTGTAACTGTGAACAGAGCACCACCCTCCCGCAACTGTGGACAGAGCACCACCCTCCCGCAAGATCTGGGGGGAGGAGGAGCCTCAGACACCACAGGCACCACCTGGGAGGGCTTGGGCGACTGCCTCAGCAGGACATAGGCTGGGGGTGAGGTGGGGAGAACCTCAGACAGCCAGCAGTCCCAGCCCGCCTCCACAGTCCCTAGGCTGCTGAGACAAACCCCTGTCTGCGCGACTGGGCATCAGCTGTCTCTGTGCTGGCAGGACAGCCCCTCATCTGTGCAGCTCTGTCTCCGTAATCCCCAGATCTAGCTCTGAGGATCTCACTGTGCCCAAGCCCGATGCTCTGCCTTGTGGCTCCAGGGCCCCTGCTGGGCCTGCAACACTATCCCCAAGATTCTACCCCTGAGGCTCCACCACTGCTGCAGGGCCAGCACAAGCACCCCGAGGTCCAGCGCTTCACAAGGGATCCCCCAGACCTGAGTAGCCATTACTCCAGGACCTGGTTCATGAAAATGCCCACAGCCTGGTCACCTAGGACCACTGGCTAAATAGACTCACCCAGCTGCCACTGTCACCTACATTGAGTGACCCCAGGGGGAGCAGTCCCCCACAACTACAGCCTCCGCAGAAAGTGTCACTTCCAGCCCCCAACTCAAACTCATAACAACAAGCTGGGGAACAACCCACATCCTTGCATGAAGATCACCCGGCACTGACTCAACGTGAGGCAATCACAGGGGGACAGGTCAGAACAGCACGGCTGTTCTACAGGCACTCAGTGCACCTGTCCCTCCCCTGGTGGGTCATCATTCCAGAGTAGGTCACAGAAGCTCCATCTAGGATCTCCCCCTGCCCCTAACTAAACAGGAGAATTTCCAGCAAAGGCGAACAGCTGCCTGCAATCCTGTTAACCCGGAGCCAGGAGAGAGGAACCAGATGACAAGAACCAAAAGAACTCCAGCAGCACAAAAAAAGAAAACAGTTTGGCATCCCCAGTGGATCAGTGGAGCTACAGTAGTGGACTCCAACTTGAACTAGAAGGTTCAAGCCCAGGACGTTTGGATTTACTTTGAGCTCAGTACCCAGTGGCCAACAATTTAATCCATCATGCTTACTCAATGCAACCTCCATAAGAACCCCTAAACTACAGAGAGCTTCCGGGCTGGTGAGCACACACAGTGCTAGGAAGGTGGACACTGGGAAGGACAGGGAAGCTCTGCCCCACCCCTTACCTTGCCCTGTCCACACCTTTGTCATTTGGCTCTTCCTGAGTTATATCCTTTATAAACACCTGGTCATCATAAGAAAAATGCTTTCCTGAGTTCTGTGAATCATTCTAGAAAATTACCAAACCTGAATAGAAGGTGTAGGGGACTGACATATATTTTCCTAGTTTAAGAATTAAATTTATAAATGTGCAGATATAAGATACAAGTTCAAAAGAAAAAAGAAAAGAAAAAATTTAAAGTATATATAAATTTAAAAAAAGAAAGAAAAATAAAAAGAATTAAATTTAGTAAGTAATGTACGTGTTCTGCCCAGAGTGTTTAAAAGTAATGTGCTCCGGACAAGGTCCTTGTGATAAACAAGGCTGTTGCCTAGAGGCATAACAAAGGACCTGAGCTGCAAGTAAACAAGAGCTGCCCAGCCCCACGGCAATGGGGGTCTGGAGGCCACACAATAAACACATTGTTCCTGTGATTGCTGCTTAAACCCCATAAGATGGCTGGTTAGTCAATGATGGGTAAGACCCCTCAAGAAGAGGGGCGACCTAAGCCAGGCACAGCCGCCGGGGATCAGCCTAAGATCTTAGGGGATCACCCTAAGAGAAGCTGGGGATGAGAAATGCCCCCTGTGGCTTGCTTTGCCCATCCTTGCTAATCTCAGTCTGTGATCTATGCCTGGTGCCTAGAGCAACCACCTGGAAATTCTGAGTCAGGGGATATCTGCTTCCCTAAGGCTACGCATTCTGGAATTTATGGGCATTGCTGAAATGCCTGGGTGGTTATGTACAAGGAACTAACTTTAATTTTTTAGAGTATAAAAATAAAACCAACCCGGTGTATTATGACTCTGTCAACCATCTGTATGTGTGTCCACGTTTTTCTTTGTGTTCTGTGTTTTTGTTTTGTGTTCTGTGTTCATCTTCCATCCTGTAAACAGGCCACGACAGGGGGATTGTGAGAACCCTCAAATTTGTAACTGGCCAGGCAAAAACATGTGGAGAATTGGTGTGGGAAAAACCACGTGAATTTGGTTTCAGAAAAAATCCACACATTTGGTGTGAGAAGAAAAGAAATACACTAGTCCTCACACCTCATGACAAATTACACACAGGTTTGTTCCTCCCACTGGAAGGCAGACACCTTGAGAGCAGGAACTTTGCTCCGTTCACTGCTTTATCACCAGAGCCTTCAACAGTCTGAGATTGTAGATGTCAACATCTATTTGCTAAAGCAGTGGATGATCTCTTTGCACTTAAGTTTCTATGTAATGACTGTTGGCTGGAGAGTAGAGATTCAGCAAAGGAAAGGAGAGGAGGGTAAAAAGAAGAGAAAGGGCCAGGCACAGTGGCTCACATCTGTAACCCCAGTACTTTGAAGGGCTGAGGCAGGAGGATCACTTGAGCCCAGAAGTTTGAGACCAGCATGGGCAACATACTGAGACCCCATCTCTACAATCAATCAATCGATCAATCAAAAATTAAAAGAAGAGAAAGATGAGAGAAGCCCCTTTATAATTCATCACTACAAAAGCACAAGATAAAAAGTCTCGGTCTTAAGAGAGACTACAAGTAGAAAGTATTCATGAAAATACTGCAGAGACCACACAGAATAAGCCCAGGCAGGAGGCATCACCAGGGAGCCAGCGCACAGGCCAGGGAGCTGGGAGAACCAGCATCTAGTCTGGGCTCTGTCCCTCCACTCTTGGCCTGAGTTCCCTCTTTGTGAAAGGTGAGTGCTCCTCTCCACCACCACGGGAGCTCGTGGATAACCCAGATCCTTCCATCCTGGGGCTTCTCAATCCCACACTGTTTCACTTCCTCCACGGACCTTTCCATGGATTCTTAGAGAGATGTGAGATATGCAACTACAATCCTCTTTGACGCACCTCACTCAACCTCAAGTTTTACTGCCAGGCAGGAAGGAGAGAGAGAGAAGAAGAGCAACGAAAGCCCAGGAAAATGGTGAATGTTCAGACATATACAACAGATACGTATGATCTGGTTGAGAGGCGTGGATTATAATAACTGTGAATGGTAGTTTTTCGAATAGGGCAATGAAGCATGTAGGTGACAAAAAGTAGCCAACCTAAACACAGAAGAAACAGCTATTAACAGAAAACACATAACATGTTAGATTTCTGCAACAAAGGATCAACTTTCTCATTATCTACTAATAGTGGTATACTGCCAGATGGAATGTGCCTCCGAACGCTGCAAGTGGTTCTTTAATTTCAGAAAGCTTACTATGCTAATGTACAACACAAAAGAACATTCACAGTCTACCCAGTCCCAGATGGATTAGTTCTAAAATACAAAGAAATCAGTTTGTTTCATCCTGAACAATGCAAGCTATTATATAGTACCATCAGCCTAAACAAAGGTAACTTCTAGGTCAACCAAAACCAAACCACCAATATCATAGGGTACAGACTACATTCACTAAAAGATATTCTCCAAAATCAATCCCTTCTATTTCTTAGAATGGTGTAAAACTGTTCAGTCCCGAATTCCAGGCCAGATATATTAATAGCTGTAAGCACTGCCTGAACTGAGAAAAATAAACACAATTTAGTCTCACTAAGGATTTATCACATTCTTTATACTCAAAATCTTCTGTGTTCTTCAGTGACAAATCATTAGCAAGTTATGAGAGAATAAACCAATTAGCTTATACCGAATGACATTTTTAGTTAAACATTATTTTCAAAGAACTACTTGAAGACTTCCATGATTTTATTTGGACGTTCTGAAAGTGGATAAGTGCTAAGTGTCCAATTCTCTAGTTCTGTCGCTTGATTAGCTGCAGTGTTTACTTCCTTTACTGAGTATACAGCGGAGACTGTCCACAGGAAGAAGTATCATTTACGACTGCATGCTACCAGATGGCTGATCACTTTTCCACATCCCTAAAAAGGTCCAGAATAAATGTCTTCTGTCGATTAGATTTCCAATAAGGTGTAATTTCATAGATTGCTAGCTTATTTCATTTAAATTTTCATTACATATCAAATATTGTAGTCATAAGTGCTTACTATATGCCAGTTTCTATACTAGACATTTTCTTTGCAGCATCTCCTTGAAATCTCTCACTAACCCTGTAAGGGGTATTACTATTTCCTCACTTACAGATGAGGAAACTGAGTGAGAGGTTCAGCTAGCAGATGACTGATGAGCTAGAACTTAAACCCAGGTTCAACTCTGAAACTGCATGCTTTTAACCACACTGCTATACTTCCTCCTTACATCTGCATTTGTAGGTACTTAGGTACTTTTGCTTGCTTTCTTAACACCTGCAAGCTCCATGAGGGAAGAGGATTGTGTCTCTTAGATTCCCAGAACCCAGCACACAAATCTGGCATTCAGGAGCTTGCCAATACATTTTGCTGAATAGATAAAAGTATGTACTTAACATAAAAATTATATGTGTGGTTATACACATACTCATATTATAAATGTGACCACATATCCACATAAAAAAAAATCACAGCATCACGTGGTAACAAAAATACATAATTTAACTATTGTATTTTCTCTTCTTAATAACATGGTTTTATTTCCAAATCCTTAGGGAAAGAACAAATGAGTCATACTATGACCCAGGGATGTCATTAAGGTAAGCTATAGGAATGGAAAACCACAGTATACTACTCCACAATTCATTAACAAGTCAGATGTCAAATGTAAAAACCAACTTGGGCCAAATCGGTAAGTTTTAAGAACAATTTAATGGAAACAAGAGTTTAGGAAGGTAAGAAGGACAAGAAACTGATTTAAAATTTTAAGATATCGAAAACCATAGGCATAATTAGCTGCCTCCCCCTTGCTCATGGCAGAAGCCACTGCATGACACAGCAATTCCCATCTCTTAAATTATCCTTCATAGGTATAATGCTTCTCGAAATTCCTGATTTAACATACGTGGCTTGTGATAAAATATTACTACAAGGAAGTAAGAAGCCTTTCATGTTCTGTATTTGAAATAACATCTGGAGTCCAGTAAACACGGACAAGTCCAGGGATGAGAAGACGTGGGATTTAATCCCGACTGCAAATCAAGTTGGGAACCTGGGCCAAAGTCAAAACCTCTCTCCACTCCATGAATTATCATAAAAAATGAGCCCAAGACCACATGTCTCTTTTTGCATAATCAGGAGTATTTTGAGGATATGAGAATGAGAGAGAGGAGAGAGAAGACGAGGGAGGGAGGATGAGAAAGGGGGAGGGAGAGAACAAGCAAGTAGCGCACAAGTATGAGAGCATGGTGAGCTCTTCAGAGGGAAGAAGCTTATATAAATGCAAAGCACAGGCACTTAGACTTCACTCCTCACAAAAGCACTAGGCAGCCGGGGGTAAAGTCAGGACTAGTACACAGGGGTGCAGGGTCTGGGCACATCTCTTCTTTTAACCCAAAGCACATTTTATACTCACAATCTACAAAGCTACAGCAGACAGGGCTTGGGGGACCATCTTCAAGCTGAAGGAGACAGCTCTTCCTTCCCAAACAATTTGCAGTGATTCCACCCCTGGTTTACGAGTGCTATCGGGAAATCATTTATAAATATGGACTGCTGGATGTGAAAAACTGTAAAGAAAAGAATTAATCTGTGGGTTGCAATATATGCATATGTTAATCTTTGTTGGTTGCCAAGAGTGATGAGAGAGAGCCCTAGCTGAAATAGTTAAGCAGAAATGAGGGGCAGGAGGGTTGGTCAATCGTAATTCACTACTAAGAAAAAACAACCTCTCCAGGGAGGCCCCAGAGCATGAAGAAGATGGAAGACAGCTAATATATAGAAAAAATTAGCCGGGCATGGTGGCGCATGCCTGAGGTCCCAGCTACTCAGGAGGCTGAGGCAGCAGGATTGCTTGAGCCCAGGAGTTTGAGGTTGCTGTGAGCTAGGCTGACGCCATGGCAATCATTCTAGCCTGGGCAACAGAGTGAGACTCTGGTCAAAAAAAAGATGGAAGACAGGAAGGCAACCCTGGTAGAAGGGCTGGTCCTCGAAATTGCTTCTGTCAATTCATACCTCAAACCACACCAAGACGAGATATAAAAACCTCAAGCAACTGACCCCAAATGGTGACCTAATTCCACCTAGAATCCCCAGAGCACCCCTCCTCTGCTCAGAAAAAGCTACTCAGACATGGGCTGCCCGCTGTGGTGGCAACGAAGGGAGCCTAGACACAGAGGCTCTGCAAACCCCCGCCCCGAAAGTTCCCCACGGCCCTTTCCAAGCAAAGAAAGATGCAGGGAAGAAATAAACAATCTTTGAAAGGAAGCCAAAAACCTGGGCTTTGGGTCTGGCTTCCTAAGCTTCAGTGGAGCAACAGTGCCTACTGCCACAGAAATGATGACAACCCACCATTAGGAATTCTGCAATTGAAACTCTCTGCAGGCAAGGACTATGTCGTGTTTATGTCTGCCACTACCACACATCAAGTGCTCAATATTGCCGTTAAACAGGCAGGTGCGGTGGCTCACGCCTGTAATCCTAGCACTCTGGGAGGCCGAGGTGGGAGGATCACTTGAGGTCAGGAATTTGAGACCAGCCTGAGCAAGAGTGAGACCCTGACTCTACAAAAAATAGAAAAATTAGCTGGGCATGGTGGCACATGCCTGTAGTCCCAGCTACTCAGGAGCCTGAGGCAGGAGGATCGCTTAAGCCCAGGAGTTTGAGGTTGCTGTGAGCTAGGCTGACGCCACAGCACACTAGCCCGGGCAACAGAGCAAGACTCTTATCTCCAAACAAACAAACAAAAAACAAGCTGTTGAACAAATGAAAAGAAAAAGAACATAATCCGGTCTATTAAACAATAAGATGTAGTGCTGAAGGGGAAAAGATTTTCCAAAAGGAAATGTTACGACTGAGAGGTGCTCAGAAATAAGAATTCGGTCTCATTTACCGAGTGTTTTTACTGGGTGGCAGGCACAGTGCTAAGTGCTTTTTAACCCTCAGAACAACTCGATGCTGTTGAATTTTACTGTTACTCCCATTTTACAGATGAGGAAACAAATCAAAGGATTTCACCCCATTGCTCCGAGGCCACCATGCCACCAAGTGGCAGAGCTGAGATGTGGGTCTGGGTCAAAATCATTTTTTTTTTTTTTTTGAGACAGAGTCTCACTTTGTCACCCAGGCTACAGTGAGTGCCGTGGCATCAGCCTAGCTCACAGCAACTTCAAACTCCTGGGCTGAAGCAATCCTCCTGCCTCAGCCTCCCGTGTAGCTGGGACTACAGGCGCACCACCATGCCCGGCTAATTTTGTCTATATATTTTTAGTTGGCCAATTAATTTCTTTCTATTTTTAGTAGAGACGGGGTCTCGCTCTTACTCAGGCTGGTTTCGAACTCCTGACCTTGAGCGATCCGCCAGCCTCGGCCTCCCAGAGTGCTAGGATTATTGGTGTGAGCCACCGCGACCGGCGGCCCCAAATCATTTTAAAACAATCTCTTAACCATGTTACTATCAGCTGCAGTTTCTTCCATCACTGGCTACTTTCCAAACAGCAGCAGCCCCAAAGGCAGGTGCCCAGGGTTACTGCACCGGAAGAATGGCTTGCTAGATCCTCAGCACCATTTACAGACGAAACACTAAGCCTGGCAAGGTGACATGACTCACCTAAGGCTCCATGACATTTTAAAGCTAAACCTCAGATGGAAGCACAGGTTACTGACCTCTCTTTCATTACGTAACCATGGTTCTGTCATTCGGTGTGGCAGGAAGAACTATACTGAGAACTGCAAACAACCACATTAGCACACTCTCTGCTCTCCCCCATTTATCTGCTACAACCCCAGCCCGTTCTGCTGACCTGCTGCCATCCTCATCTTAGAGCATTTGGCTCTCTCTTCCCACGAGTGTGAGACACTGAAAAAGACAGCTAATAAAAGCCCTTTTATGGAACATACCAAACGAAGGAAGACAATTCACAAGTCACTCTCCAAAACCCCGAGCTGGGGAGCCAACAGAAATTCTTTCAACAGCTCTATTGCTCCCACAAGGAGGGGAAAATACACTGCAGAAAAACAAGACGAAACAAGTGCGTGCTTACACGGACGTACACGCCTCTCCCTGCTTTTACTTTTACTCTGGGCATGGAAGACATCACGTTTCAGGACAGACAGGCAAGCAGAGGGCAGCCATGGCTCCAGGCACTGATGGTTAGGCATTTCCTTAAGAAGCTGAAAGCAGTGGGCAAGGAAAGAAGAAAGTCCCTTACCCTGAATAGCTCAAAAGGCTGGGCCATGCCTTTCCCATCTTTGGATCCCTTGGACCTAGCATAGTGACCTCCTCAACTGCTGCCACCCTTTCTAAGGGCCACACCTCTGAGAAGCTTTCAGAGCTCCAACTGTCAGAGATCAGAGTTCACCGAAGCTCCACCTCAATCATATCCACACCAAATGTTACCATGGTGCATCTTCATTCACCTGATCAGCACCCAAGCTCACCCCTCAAATCATATGCCTCACAGCAGGGCCTGACTTACGTATCTCTAGACCCCCAAGCGCAGATACAGCCCCATGACACAGGAAGTCGACAGGGACTGTGGGCTGGCTCCTGTGCTCCAGGGCCTGCCTCAGACCCTGTCCTATTCACACTGCATCGATGGCTTCAGAACACAGCCACGTCTTTTCTTTCCGAAAGAAGCCAGAAGGAAAAGCTGCTGCCACCAATGACAGCACTGATAACCACAGATTTCTATGAGCTGTCTCTCAAGGTCACAAGCCATACGCAAAATGAAATCTGATGGAGAGAAGAGACAGGCATTGCATTAGGTTTCAACACACAGCTGTGAAACAAGGAAAATTCAAAATAATTTTTAAACTACTTTTTAAAAAGTGGCTGCATTTAAAAAAAAAAAAATACCTGCATAGCAACAATATTTGGGGAGATCTAGCCTAAGAGCAATATATATGGGGCTAAAGGGAACTTTTATTTGGCTACGACTTAACAGGAACCATCAGCACAATATTGTCTTCCTGCTGCTGCTGTAGCTCTGCTACTGCTCACGGTAATGTCATGAGGACTCACAGCCTGGCACAGCACTAATAATGACAAAGACAGAAGCTACCACCTATCACATGCTTACCATTTGCCAAACACTGTGCTAAGTGCCTTAGGAACATTCTTTCAGTTCCTCACAACAACCCTATGAAATCCGACTCTTTATCCCCATTTAGAAAGAAGCAAACTGAGTCTCAGCATGGTTAAGCGACTTGCACAGGGTCACACATCTGGTAAGCCACAGTGACGGTGACAAGATTCAAACCCACCTTGATTGGAATCCGCTAGCCAAACCTTTATCTGCGAACAGAATCTGAGACCCGAGGAAAGAGAATGAAGGAAAGGACAGCCCCACTATTATTCGCATCTATCAGACAACATCTAGAATGCTGTGTATAATTCCAGGTGTCCCTTTGTAAAAAGAGACTTCTTTCTCCGCTCATGTGATTCACAGGAAAGTAACCAGGTTGCCCTGAATCGTAAACCCAGTTATCCCAGGGGCAGCAAAAGGAATAGGGATCCTTATCTAGGAAGAGAAAACTCAAGGGCAAATGCTATGACTGTCCTCAGGCATCTGAAGATTTTTAATGTAGAGGGCAGAAGGAAGACATGTGCTTGTTCTCACCAATGGCAGAATGAGGACCAGAGGGAAATATTTTGGTTGGACATAGGAACTTTGAAACAGGGAGAACATCTGATAATGTAGCAAGCTTCCCTGGTGTTAGAGAGATCTTGCTCACCAAGTTTTTAGCAAGAGGCTGCAAGACCACGGCTGGCAGGGAAGAAAGGATTCCAGCAGGGGCAGAGGCTGGAGGAGGTTCCCACTTCCCACCTTTAAGACCCACTGATCCTCCAAACTGTGGAGGCCAGGGTACATTTTGGGGTGCTGCTCTCTTGGCTCAGGAAGAATCAACAGTTCTAACATGAGGCTCTTAAGGTAACTTTATTGTGAAGTAGAAATAAACAGAATTTCTACCATCTTCTAATTAGAACTAGTATTCACTCTTTTCAAGCAAGGAGCATGTGTTTGCATAATGTGTTTGGAAATGTGTTTACACGCTCTAAACATCCGAGCCATATACATTCAAGCTTATTTCTATTTCTCAATCGTTCTTTTTTGTTGGATGAAGAACCTTGCTTCTGAATCACAGAGGGAAATGACAATGGATGAACCTGAGCACTTCCTCCAGACAGGTATTCATCTTCCACTAGGGAGAAGATGTTAAAATTATTTTCCTAAATGTAGTCTCAAGAGGCCGATAGTTTGGTCACCTTGCTTTCCCCTTGGCACTTACTAAGTATAATTTGTAGTCATGTTAATTTTTTATCAAATGAATTCCCTTAACATGTTCGTGCTTTTTTCATTTTGAATACTAGGTTAGTTCTCCAGCAAACTGATTTATTCATGCCCCCAGAATATCCTCACTGAAAACACGTGAGAGAAGGACTTCGGCAGGTAACAATTCTGAATCAACTTCACCCCCCCAGCACACACTAGGTGCTCAATGAATGCTTCCTTGAATTGGTGAGGCTGTTGGTGGGGCAGTTGATGGGCGTGGAAATTCCAACTAAGGAGAAGGATGATGTGATGTGACATTTACCATTTTCTGCCAGGCTGAGACAAAGGCAGGCTCATACCACAAGGCAGAGGAGGACGAGGAGACACGCTAAGCGGTAGTGTGGCATTTCTCCTGCACACTGAGACATGCAGAGGTGGGGGCCAAGAGAGGCATCAGGGGACGAGGAACCATGGAGTTCAGAGAAGCTCTAAAGTACTGCAAGTCCAGCCCCACGTCCAATCATACAGTGGCAAAGAAGCATCCCAGCAGGGTCAACAAGTCTGGCACCTGCCAGCATGGCTACACATGCAGAAGACTGGCGTGTGTCCCAATTTCCTTTAATGCGCTATGTGTGGACAGACAAGGGCTCAGAGGGGTGTCCTTTGAAACAAACAGAGTCCAAACTCTGCATAGCACGGAGGGTAGACAAGAAGAGCTTAGAGCCTCCTTCGTGAACTCTATGCCACCCCAAAGCAGCCCTGAGAAGCAGAACATGTTTCCCAAAATGTGCAGAGCCACACAAACCACTGGACAATCAGATTCCAGGTTGACAGAAAAAGAACAAACAGAATCTCTGGCTAAAATCTAGCAAAGCAGCAGGAAATCATTCAGATGAGCAATACATTTTGGAAACCTTTGTTCCAATTGGACTTGGATGAGCCAGGAAGCATGAGCAATGTTTTCATTGTGAGGATGGCTATGTGATATATGCCAATAAAAGGTAAAGGTAAAAAGAATATTGAGCAATCATTATTTATAAAAATTATTTTCTGCCCCTCTGCTTCCAAAGGCCAATATTCCTTATTAATTCTACTGACAGAAGTATGTAATATTCCAATTAGATAGCCAACACATAATATAGACAAAAATAATAAAATAACAACAACCATAGCACTTTTGAGGCATTAAGTATTTCATATACATTAACAAATTAAAGTCTACAATAGTTTCACCAAATAAGTATAATTATTTCCAATTTGTAGATAAGGAAACTTAAGGCATATTCTAAGTTTGGGAATATTCCTTCATGGCCAGGCACAGTGGCTCATGCCTATCATCCTAGCACTCTGGGAGGCCGAGGCGGGAGAATCGCTCAAGGTCAGAAGTTGGAAACCAGCCTGAGCAAGAGCGAAACTCTGTCTCTACTAAAAATAGAAAGAAATTAATTGGCCAACTAAAAATATATAGAAAAAATTAGCTGGGCATGGTGGCGAATGACTGTAGTTCCAGCTACTCAGGAGGCTGAGGCAGGAGGATCGCTTGAGCCCAGGAGTCTGAGGTTGCTGTGAGCTAGGCTGACACCACGGCACTCTAGCCTGGGCAACAGAGTGAGGCTCTGTCTTTTAAAAAAAAAAAAAAAGAAAAGAAATACTCCTTCAGTATTAAGTGGCAGAGCTATTATCCAAGTTACTTTGGCTAATTCCAAGACAAGAGTTCTTCCCCTTAGGAAAAAAAGCTGCCTAAATGTGATTAAGTCCCTCTTACAGTAGAATAGATATTATAGGTCACCCCATCCTATCACACCATCAGCCGGGCAAGTCAGCACAGTATCTCGGTGCTGATGGTGAGTATGCAGATGTGGGAAATCAGAATGTCACATAAGAGCTACATTTTTTTTAATTGAAAGTACTACATACTGGCCGGGTGCGGTGGCTCACGCCTGTAATCCTAGCTCTCTGGGAGGCCGAGGCGGGCGGATTGTTCAAGGTCAGGAGTTCAAAACCAGCCTGAGTAAGAGCAAGACCCCGTCTCTACTATAAATAGAAAGAAATTAATTGGCCAACTAATATATATAGAAAAAATTAGCCGGGCATGGTGGCACACGCCTGTAGTCCCAGCTTCTCGGGAGGCCGAGGCAGGAGGATCGCTTGAGCCCAGGAGTTAGAGGTTGCTGTGAGCTAGGATGATGTCACAGCACTCACTCTAGCCTGGACAACAAAGCGAGACTCTGTCTCAAAAAAAAAAAAAAAAAAAAAA
>VSMD01109675.1:25365-69742 GCA_008750895.1 Mirza zaza
AAAAAAAAAAAAAAAAAAAAAATATATATATATATATATATATATATATATATATATATATATCTCACAGCAATGGCCATATGTTGGACCATGTCAGAGTGGAAGGGAAGGATGCCATCTTAATGTGGCACCTCCAGAAGACACACACATGGACACACACACACACACACAAAAATAGCTAACACCAAACTAATGCTCGCTTCCTATGGCCAAATATCTCATCTTCTCTTAGAACTCTGTGTACAAAGCACACCAGGCAGTTTCTGTAACCTGCCTTTGCCATAAATGACTGCCCAATAAAATAAAAACTAATGATTAACTTTTGCTCCCTGGAAGTCACTGAATAAGAAAAAGATACTTCCTGAACAACCTTTGCAGATAGGGCACTGACTCTTCCCAAGCTCTCAAAGAAGCTTTTAAATTATTTGCCACTGTGAGCAAGTCACGGAGCTAACATAAATGCATGACACTGAACAGGTCAGTTCCTGGGTTGAAGTATTTACTAAGCACATTGATACCTTGGTTCAAAACTTTCCTTGAGTGTGGCTGCTTTTGACCACCATTTGCTTTCGAAACACCTGGAGTTTGGACAGTGATCCAACTCCCCCATTTCTAGGGATGTGGAATTGGCATTATTGTAGGATCAACAATCATAGACCAGGTTCTTTGTTAAGCAGAGAGAAAAGGACATTAGGGAAGAAAAGCAAACAAATTAAGATCTCAGAGAAATAGGAATTAACCAGACCAGATGAGAACTACCACAGCCGTGAAGAATTGTAGGGCTCAAACCCCAGAAAGAAGGGAAGCCCAGACAGGTGAAACTGTTTTCCCCAGAGATCTGTCCTTTATTTATTTTTATTTATTATTATTATTTTTTTTTTTTGAGACAGAGTCTGGCTTTGTCACCCAGGCTAGAGTGAGTGCCGTGGCATCAGCCTAGCTCACAGCAACTTCAAACTCCTGGGCTCAAGTGATCCTCCTGCCTCAGCCTCCCGAGTAGCTGGGACTACAGGCGTGCGCCACCGTGCCCGGCTCATTTTTTCTATATATATTAGTTGGCCAATTAATTTCTTTCTATATTTTATAGTAGAGACGGGGTCTCGCTCTTGCTCAGGCTGGTTTCGAACTCCTGACCTGGAGCAATCTGCGCGCCTCGGCCTCCCATAGTGCTAGGATTACAGGCATGAGCCACCACACCCGGCCAAGATCTGTCCTTTAAATGGCAGCAGCTATAAGGCTGAGAAGCTGAGTAGAACTGTCAGTAGACTCATGGCCTAAGGAAACAAAACATTGGAGTTCAAAGCCCTCTAAGGAGGAGAACCCACCCACCCTACACTTTTGGTTGGCACCCTAAAGAACTATACCCAAGGTGAATTTGACATAGACTAGCCCTCACAGGGACTGGAGCTCTGCTTCAAATCACCTCAATTCCTCCCTGGATTAAGCTAATCTGAAGTAGAAGTTTCCAGAAGCAAAGGTAAATCCTCTCCAGAGAAACATCACACTATCTAGAACTCAAATAACCTCTACAGTTTCTCACACACAATGTCTGGTACTCAATCAAAACTAACCAGGAATGTGAAAAAGAAGAAGATGTGACCAAAAACCAAGAACAACAGAAGCAGATTAACATGGTGGCCAGATATTAGAGTTGTCAGATGCAACCTTTAACAAATGATGACTAAAAATCACAGTGAAACAGCACTACACACTGACCAGAGCAGCTGAAATGGAAAACACTGACAATACCAAATGCTGATGAAAGAACAGTCTTTGTTCTTTTTCTTTGGCTAAAAGAGAGGTAAATATAGTAAACCGTTAACACATGTTAAACCTATGTGGTAGGCACACAGTTATATATTATACTGTTTTCTATACTCCTCTTAATTTTTATAACATTTCATAATTAAATGTTTGAAAAAGAAGAGAAAGGTGTGGCTAGAGAGATCAGCAAGGGCTAAACTATTTTAGCTTTCAGAAGTCATGTTCAAGAATTTGGAGCCGGGTATAGGGGTACACACATGGAACCCCAGCACTCAGGGAGACCAAGGCAAGAGGACTACTTGAAGCCAGGAGTTCAAGACCAGCCTGGGCAACACAGCAGACCACCATCTCTACAAAAATAATTAAAAAAAAAAAAATTAGCCGGGCATGGTGGTGCACACCTGTAGTCCCAGCTATTTAAGGAGGTTGAAGCAGAGGATTATTTGAGCCTACAAATTCGAGGCTACAGTGAGCTCTGATTGCACCACTGTACTCCAGCCTGGGTGAAAGAGTGAGACTCAGTGTCAAAAAACAAAAGAATTTATACCTTATTCTTGGGACAAGAAGAAGCCATTTAAGGATTTTAAACAGGGGAGTTACAGCATTAGATTTGTTCTCTATAAAGATCATGCTAGTTGCAACATAGCAAAGAGAATAAAAGCAAGGAGTCTAACCGGGAGGCTGATGCAGTAACCCAGATGAGAGACGACACTGGCTTGTCCATCAGCAATGTGCTGGCAATGAAGAAAGGTTGCAAAGATCTGAATGATGGAGTGAGAGTTTTCGAAGGATTTGGGGTTTCGTTCAAAACTTGTGAAATTCTATACCAGTCAACTTAGGAAGCAAATGAGGCCACTGTGGCAAAGAAAAGCCTAAAACGCAAACAACTTCATTACAGCAAGAGCACCATCCAGGATAGAGCCCGAGATTGGTGAAAAGAAAAAATTTGAATTTTTCCGTAAATCCTTAGAAGAAACACAAATAGTTATAAAACTGAAAGCTAACAAGCACTCAAGCTCAACACCAGATGGTCAGAGAGATACATTCACAACTTGCCAGAATTGTGAAGCCTTGTGCTCCCCCTCTCACACAGGCAGATGCTTTTATCCGGGAGGAAAAAATTCTATTTCTGATTCTGACAGCAAATGCCAAGTCACACTTTGCATCTCCCAAGCACGAACCCACCTAGAATTTTACAATCCTATTCTCATTTTGGAGAGAGAGGTTGTCATTGACCACTACACCTCCACCAGCCCTGCTAGAGAACGAAAGGAAACATGAAGAGGGTGACAGTTTCTGAAGAACTCAGCTTTTTCATCTGCACTCAGAAAAGTGGATCTGTGTCTCTAGATTATTCATGTGCAGCCACGTGAAGAAAAATTAAGCATAGCAAACAAATATTTATTCCCATATTCTGAAAAATGGCCTGAGGCACAATGTGATCATTATTTCTTCAATTACTCTGTTTAACCCTATACTGAGAAGATAGTGAATAATTAATTTTCTTTATCATTATCCTTTGTGCTTTTTCAAAAGGGTAAGGTCTCAAATTAAGCATTATCAAGTTCCCAGTCTAGCTAGTTTGGGTATAAATATACATCCTTGGAACTGAATTATGAATGACTGCTTTGCTGGAGATGGGATTTTTCATGATATTTTCCCCCCAATCTGTTCACACAACAACAAAATATTCAGAGATGCTCTTTTGTAAAGGAACCACTTTGCACACACATGCCCATGTAGCATCTCGGTTTTTGTATATTCTACTGGGAGAGTTTGGTTTTAGAGGCAGGGTAGTATATGATGTGCATTCAACATTTTTCACATACCAGAATAGTAAGACTTAGACAAACACAGTTGTCTTCTGTTCCCAACGTATACGATACATTGGCCTCACATACTAAGAGGTTCAGGAATCAATCACTAAATGACTCAACTTCCTGATTCGACACTTAGCTGGAAAGCACCCCTTCTCGGTTTCTCCAGATGATGTGCTGAAACAAGATTTCAGCCCACCAAAACTCAGGGAAGGGGCTGCATGACACACACCCGTCCAGCAGATCTTCATAGGTAACAGTAACACACTGACGAATCCTGCATAGTTATTTACACATCCACACTCTGATCAAATGTATGGAATTAAATATAACTTCTAAAGTTACCGGCAGATCCCCTCAAATAGCTATCACCGTGACAACACAACAGAACATAAAATGCTCATAGACAATTTAACGAAATGCTCTAAGTTTGAAATCGAGAGACATATGCTTAATGTCCCTTTGGGGAAATTCCAAGATCAATGTCAAGGATATGTAAACACCCCTCAGACACACGTGAAGTTCTTGCTGCGGACTGCCGGGAGGGCGGATCTTACCTTTCCAGGATACCTGCCCTGAGGTGATACTCACAGGGTTAAGCGTTTCTTCCACAGAATGATGAACCGTCCACCAGTCTGAAGTCCACTCCCATGCATTCCCCACTATGTTGTATAAGCCATAACCATTGGGAGGAAAGGCATCAACCTAAAAATGAAGTAGAGAAAAATGCTGCCCAACTATTCACCTTGTTTAGAAAATCTCTTTGGCACAGAAATGCATCAACAACTTTAACTTTAGAATATGAACTTCAATTTTCATTCCAATATTTTTTTTTTTTTTTTTTTTTTTTTTTTTTTTGAGACAGAGTCTCACTCTGTTGCCCGGGCTAGAGTGCCGTGGCATCAGCCTAGCTCACAGCAACCTCAAACTTCTAGGCTCAAGCAATCCTGCTGCCTCAGCCTCCCAAGTACCTGGGACTACAGGCGTGTGCCACCATGCCCAGCTATTTTTTTCTATATATTTTTAGTTGGCCAATTAATTTCTTTCTATTTTTAGTAGAGACGGGGTCTCGCTCTTGCTCAGGCTGGTCTTGAACTCCTGACCTTAGGTGATCCTCCCACCTGGGCCTCTCAGAGTACTAGGATTATAGATGTGAGCCCACCACGCCCAGCCTTCATTCCAATATTCAAAATACAGTTTGTCCAATGTAAAAACAAAGAGGCATTTTTTTAGCTTTGAGCTCTCAAGGAGAATTTAGAAACCTAAGGAGAGTTAATATTAAATGGTATGAAGCCTGCAAAATTATTCCTAATGGAATGACCAATGTTGATCATAAATCAAGTTTGTATTGGACAGTGGGTGTGGGGCGGGGGTGGGTGGGGGAACAGATGAAATTCAGACTTTCAAAATCATTAAAAAGAGCATCACATTGGACCCAATATGAGTCCTGTCATCCAAGCTTAGCTCTGCTGGCCACACGATGTCTTTCAGCACTGAGAGACCCCAAGTCAGCTGTGCCCTGTCCACTAGCTCCCTCCAACTCACCATCTTATCCTTCAGCCTCCGTCATCATCATCAAAACACTGACAGCATTTGTTTTTATAAAGAAGATGTGAATTACTTATCAAGTGTATTAGTAATACAGGGTCTGCAGTCTCTGGAATCTGAGAGTCTCAGGTGAACTGTCCATGTTCTTCAGCAAGGAATTAAGCCCCATTTCCAAGGCCGGCCAGACAGTCTGCCCCAGGATATTGGCACAGGCACAGAACCAAAGCACAGAGTTTTTATAAAAAGCTGGGGGTGGGGGGATGGGGGGGTGGGTGGAGGCAAGAGAAAAAACTTACCTGGACAATAGTAAGTGAAGAACAATTTTGCTAGCTTAGTGACTTAAAATTCTTCCCAACCTTTCTTTAATGGAAATTCTCAAACAAAAAGTTTCATTTTTTTAAATGAAAAAAGAAAAATCAAGTTATCCTTGGAGTTTTTAATCTTTTTGTAAATTCATGCTTTTTCCACACTAACAAAGTAGGACTGAAGGAATGAATAAACTAAAACTCATTTCTATGTGGCTTCAGATGGTTTCCCATCTACACGAATGCGGAAGCATCTGAGGCTTAGTCGACTCAGAGCGTTTCCATCAGAGTCGGGAAGCTATTCTGAAAGGCTCTTAATCTGGGTGAGTTGGAACGCTGAAAAGTTTTACCACTCAGCTTCCATAATCAGCATTCATGACAGACACTGCAGCGCTTATTCACTGGTTCATTCAGTAATTCCATGCATAGTGACCAAAGGCAGGAGGGGATTCAGGGACAAATTATGCCTCGAGTTTAATGAAGGGAGAAAAGCAGAATATATCAAAAACTATTAATAAAAATACAATTCTAAAAGGCAGAACAGGATGAGTAGGGCGAGAGTGGAATAACAGCTGGAGGAGTAGGAAGGAAAAAAAGAAATTCAGTTGTTTCAGGGACAAAAAGGAAGGAGTCAGGGGAGCAAGAGCAATTAAGAGATGAAATACACATCCCAGAGGAAGGAGTAATTATTCAGACTATAGCAGGCACAGGCAGTGGTGCTCTCAAATCAGGCTGCCTGAGGTCCTAGCTAACGTTAGGTAAGCGATTTAACATATCTGGGCGCTGTTAATTCATAAAATGAGAAAAATAATAGTTCTTCCTCAAAGGTTTGAGTTTTTGAAAATTACTTTAAATAAGCTGATGTTTAAAAGAAGTAAATTGTGGAGGTCACCACACCCAAAATTATCATATATGAGTATGCCACTAAGGAAAATTAAAATTTTAACTGTTCCTCGTTAAACTAATCACACCAGCCAAAGCTTCCATTCAGGAACCTCAAAAGCAGAGGCATGTACATGAGAAATACTTCTGGCACACTTATTTTCAGGTCAATGAGCTGATATGCATTAAAACCAGAACAAAGAATTGTTGTGACAGTGGCCTAACAAAGCACAAATTCAATTCTTCAGGCTCACTGTGGTCAAAACAGTTTGCTCAGTATAAAGTCAGATATGAAACAATAAAATATATAAAATATCAGGAGAAGGAGCTATTTCCCAGCAGTCCAATCACATCATGAATGTTAAAGTCCTGCTCTCAATTGAGCTGAGCACAAGGACGCAACAGAGCAGCTCAGGTGGACTCAAGAAAATTCGACGTGCAAGCAGTTTCAATTTAAAGATAGAGGTCTCTCTCATTAAGTCCCATTCCAAATACAGGAGGAAGTCACCTCTTTGGCTGGCTGGCTTTCTCCACTCATCCTGTTTCTCAAATTGGTTCTTGCAGGGCTCCTGGCAACTGTTCTAATTTTGTCTTAGTAACTTCCATGGCAACTTGTTCAGGTAAGTTCTGCAGACATCTGCTGAACTCCCAGTCAAATATTCCAACTCTAAACATCTGTAGAGTGTCCTTATTTCATACTGAATTTTATGTATTCTGAAAAAGTACACTGACTCGAGAAGAGTAAATGGCTCTATTTTCTTAGCAGCTCATGCAATTAAGTAGAGATGGAAATTTTGCAGCAGCAAACACAGTCAACTATGCATAACTGCTCGTGACAACCTTGTCATGGCCTTTTACTAAAAGTGACAGACACTTGTATCATTTCTTGGTTCATCAGATATAGTTACAACAGGCTTGTTCAAGCAAGGGCAATGGAGGCCATTACCCCGTCCCTTTGGAATGGAGATTACCCATCTCCAGGATCACCAACTGATCCTGTCCAACTGCTGATCAAAGGACCCTCCTGCACTGTGGCCTTCAAAGCCCTCATTCGAATATTTGCTACCATGACAACTAAGACCTGCATCTACAGTTCCACCTAGGCCCACTTCAAGCTTTACTGTGGCTGTCTGGCTTGTCACAGACTAGCATCTGGGAGGGGGGTCCAGGCTGCTGAGGCCCTTCTCCTGCCAGTCTCTCTCATGTATCCACTGCCAGAGAAGGCCAGGTATGGGCCCAGCACTCCAGTGGCACCCATTTTCATGGTTAGTGACATCTAAAGGTGAGTAGACATACTCCTCAATAGATCCTGTGTTTAATGGCCACCATCCTGCTGTCTGTGACAACCAAGATCTTCCCTGGGGTCTGATGAACATCCACAAGCAGCTTAACTGATATCCTGTTCATGCTGCAGTGCCACTACTGCTGACCAAGAGTGGCCCACTGGACACCCTATTGCATGCCGAGATTCACACCAGCAAGCCAGGCTTCTTACTCATTTAAAGTTTGAGAAAAGGTTGAGATCATTTACTCCCCAAGATCTCTCATCAGCCACTTTACCAAATAAAACTGTGTGCCTGCAAGAGCATACTAGCCTAAAAGAAACTTCAGAGGAACCAGCTACTCGATAGTTTGATTAGTCTTTTCCCTCTACTGAAGAATGCATCCACTTCCCGTGGGTTCATGCTAGTTTATCATGTTTAACTCACATATATGGATTTTACACACATACACATATGCACTCATATACTTAAGTGCTAAATAGTCCCATGCAATTTATTTATTATATCAATTCTGCCCCTAAAACTACAATGCTTCATGTACCATATAGCTCAAAATAATTTTAATTTCTGGTAAATCAGGTGCCTCCCACTCTTCATCTTTTCCAACAATTTCTTGGTCTTTCTCTCTCATTCGCTTAGTTTTTCAGGTGAAATTCTGGAATCATTTGGTCATATTCCAAATAACGTATTTGTGTTACATTTATAAATAAATTTTGGAAGAACTACTTTTTGCCTGAAACAAAAAGATAACTATTTTTTAAATGACAACTCTTTCAAGGATTATTGGAAGAAAATGATTCTCCGTAACGACAAACCCAGCAGCAGGCTATTTCTTCACAGCAAGATTTCTTTCCTCACTGTTTTAAGAAAAAAATGTTTTTGCTGTGGTTTGAATGACGATGTATCCTCCCAAAGTCATGTTGAAACGTAATCTCCGATGCAACAGCATTAAGAGGTGTAGTCTTCCAGAGGTGATTAAGTCATGAGGGCGCTACCCTCAGGAACAGAATGAGCACCCTTACGAAACGGCTCAAGGTTAAAGGGAGGGCTCTCTTGCCCCTCTGCCTTCTGCCACGTGAGGACAGGCATTAGTCCACTCTGGAGGACACGGCAAACGTCAATCCTGCTGGCACCTTGGTCTTGGACTTCCCAACCCCCAGAACTCTGAGAAATAAATTTCTGTTGTTTATGAATTACCCAGTGATGCGGTATTTTGTAACAGCAGCACAAAAGGACTAAGACTGTTTTTAACATAGCTTCATTAGTATATGATCATGCCGAGAAAAGTGAGAAAGGATCTCTCGAATACCCACAAAGAAAAACATGCCGCAGGCATTCTATAAAACAATTTGACCAAGTATCTGGAACTCTTACCAAACTCTGACTCATTAATTTTCACTGCTGAGAATCTATCTTTATAAAGATCATCAGAGATACAGCTTGATATTTATGTACAAGATGTTCATTGCTACACGTTTAGCAAACAACCCAGAATTAATCTAAAGTTGCAACTATCAGAGGTAAATAAATTAAGGTTTATTCATACAACAGGTTATCCAGATGCTGAAAGACAATGTATTTGTGACATACTGTTAATGACAAAATGTTCCTGATATCAAACAGGGGAAAACAGTACGATTTTAAACATTGTATCCAGTGGGATCCAAATGCCATTATGGGAAAAATATAATACATGTACACCAGACATACATATGCTGGCAAATACGGTAGTTAAGAGCATGGGCTCTGGAAACAAACCGACCTGGTTCAAATCCCAGCTGTGCCACTTTCCAGCTGTGTAAACTTGGGCAAGTTAGTTAACCTCTCTGTGCCTCAGAATGCTCACCTGGAAAATGGGATATAATAGTACCTGCCTTACAGAGTCGAATGGACAGTAAGTGAGAAAATTCATGCAAAGGCCTTAGCACTGTGCCTGGCACACTTGAAGCCCTCGGTCACTCCTGGCCATTACTAGCCATCAACACAGAGAACAAATGGGAAGAAAGACACCAAAATGATAACAGCAGTTATCTCTGAGCGTTAGAATTCCAGGTCAGGTTAGCTTTCTCCTTTACATTCTTGTTTTTCCAAATTTCCTACAATAAGTATTATAAAGTCAGAAAGAAAACTGCACTATGTGTTTGCCGCATGGGACAGCCGATGGACACAGGAAAGGGACGATGTGTGAGTCAGAGAGTGAGCAATGCCTCCCGCCCCACTTCTACCAGGCCTGAGTCGCCTGCAGCTGCCCCACTTCTGCACAAGTGTCACTACTCACGGGTGCAGTTCCTCGGAAGCCGTCCTCGCCAGTGTTGGTCACCGGAAACTCGCCCTGCCAAATGTTGGCATAATGTTGGCCTTTCGGATGCAGTTTGTTGCCCCAGGGGAAAAGTCTGTCAGAAGAGACACAGCACCAGCCTGTCAAACAGGCACAGGCTTTGGATTCAAGTCAACAGAAAGGACGTGATGAACGAAAGGACATTGCTCACTTGTTCTGGGTGAGCCTTTTAAAACATATAAAGTCAAGGCCAGGTGCAGTGGCTCACGCCTGTCATCCTAGTACTCTGGGAGGCCAAGGCGGATGGATTGCTCAAGGTCAGGAATTCAAAACCAGCCTGAGCAAGAGCAAGACCCCATCTCTACTATAAATAGAAAGAAATTAATTGGCCAACTAATATATATAGAAAAAATTAGCCGAGCATGGTGGCGCATGCCTGTAGTCCCAGCTACTCGGGAGGCTGAGGCAGGAGGATCGCTTGAGCCCAGGAGTTTGATGTTGCTATGAGCTAGGCTGACGCCACGGCACTCACTGTAGCCTGGGCAACAAAGCAAGACTCTGTCTCAAAAAATAATAATAATAATAATATATAAAGTCAAGCTTTTCATCGGGATTTTTAGAAAACTTTCTTTATAGCAGCTCATGTTGAGTTCACAATAACCTCATTCTCTCCCAAGTACTCAGGAGGCCTGAAATAAATCATAGAACTAAAAGAAGGACTTATAGAGAGCTGGGAAACCAGACATCATTTTGGACTTATATGGTAGCGTGACCAGGCACCATCACACCACACTTTTTCATAAAGCCTTGGCTATTTTAAGGAGCCTTTCCTAGAAGATGTGAACCGAGCATGAGTGTTCTGCCTCATGGCTCTAGAAGCAGAGAAATACCGCTGCTTCAGGAGACGCCTAAAATAAGAAAATGCTGAAAGCAAGGCAGCCTGCCAAGAAGCTCTAAGGAGTAACATGTAATACAAGGGTAGCTTGAATTGCTAGAACTTGCTTTGGGACTGCAGGGAGCCCACTCGGCCAGACACTTGGCTTTGGGGCTATAAAGGGTTGGTGACCCATTCGTTCTCTACTGTCTCCTAAATAAATTCCTGGAGACGAAGAAAAACAAGTAAGAAAAAGAACTGTTGTTTTCAATGAGCTTTCTAACCAAATCAAGTTTGACAGAGTTTTGGAAAAAAAAAAAGGTCAGTGTACTGTCCGGCAAGATAAGACTCTCCAAGTACCTGTTTTGCAGGCCTCCTCGACAGCTGTACTCCCACTCAGCCTCCGTGGGCAGCCGCTTCCCTGCCCATGCGCAGTAGGCGACCGCGTCATTCCAGGAGACGTGGAGGACCGGGTGGTCCGGCCTGGGGAGAGCGAGAGCAGAGTGAAGAGCGACACCCACTGCAACAGCAAACAGGAAGTGGCTTCAGCAAAGTGCCCACCACCATCCTCAGCAGTTCAACCTGCAATGCCAAGGTGGTCCTGGTCCCAAATCCGAGCCCCGGCCATGCCACATCTGTCACCCTCCACACCAAGGGTTGCTGACGGCCCCCAAACGGGTTGCAGTTCCTCTAGGAACTAGACTCGAAACCTTTCTTCGCTTTGCAGGGCTGGATTCCGACGGAGTTTTGTTGGCTGGCATGGCCAACACGGAGACACTCCAGCTGCTAGAGTGCCGTCAGCAGAAGCTTCCAGCGCCTTCAGGGTTTGGCATAGTTTCAAGAGCCACCTCAGAGCCACCCGTGACCGAACACAGCAGGGGCATGAAGGTCCTGCCATTCCAGCTCACTGTGGCTCACACACACTCCAGAGGCCCCTGCGCTGGCTGGAACTTTCTTGGGCCTGCACTGTGGTCCTGCCTTCTCCCTCTGCCCAGTCCTGCTTCCAGCCCCTCCCTTCCGCATGTGTAGGTACCTAACAAACATGCTGCAAGCCTGTTTCCCGACAACCCAACGTGTGACACTTGGCGTTAAACGTTGTGTCTTTCTACTTTCCCACTACAGCAATATTTAGCCAGCAATATTTGCCTCTCTCAAGCAGATCCCAAGCCAGTTTCTTTCTTTTTCCTGATGATATAGAGGGGTGGGCAAGGCTGGGAAAAACACTGACAAGAAGGGGATACACACACTCATGATTTAATTCCCTGCTCATTTTTTAAAAAGTGGACTACTAGTCCATTCCTTATGTACCTGTGACTGCCCTATAGTAATTACACCAGGACTTTCATTTATTCTTCCAACACACGTCTACTGAGCACCCACCATGTGCCGGTCACTGTTTCCAGCACTAACAAGAGACAGACTTTTTTCAGAAGATTGACTCAGTCGGTGTTTACTGAACAAATAAAAAACATTCCCTTTTGAGTTTTCCTTCCTCACTTAGCTTTTCCTCTACCATTAAATTCAGGAAAGAAGATATGCATTGGGAGCTAAGAGGCCTAGTCTACCTGAAGTGCCCAAGAATCCGATGACTTTGTATCTCGAAGCCTAATTCCAGCGAAGAGGCTGCCAACTTGGGCTTTGAAAAATTTATGACATTTGTCAAGGGGCCATTTCCCTAAACCTGAACTTCCTGTACATCCCAGCTCCCTGGCAATAAGGGCAATAATAAGGAATGTTGTGAAAAATAGAGACTTAAAAACTGCATCTGAAAAATTAGGTTAGGAGAGCAGTTTTCTTGGGCTATTGAGATACTGAGTCCTAACCCCAACTTTTCTCCATCTCCAGGGTTTAAAGTGCTGCTCTATTTTTGCTGGAGATAATTATTTCCTAGCCACCCTGGAGACCAGTTGACCGACTTGCCACTCAGTCAGGTGGTGGTTTCGATGTATGTCAGTCCAGGACTAAAGATCACACGAACCCCATACCGAAGGCCTGGGCTTCTACAGTGGCAACCTGGCAGTGCACAACTACTCACCCACCAGGACAGATGTCTTCATGCTCATAATTACCCACTTATAAGAGAGAATAGACAGACAGATTGTAAAGATTAAACGTGTCAGGAGATTTGAAATAGGCCTGTCAAAGAGGGAGAAAAATCTGTACAAGGCAACTCTTTGGGCAGGCGCGGTAGCTCATGCCTGTAATCCTAGCACTTTGGGAGGCCAAGGCAGGAGGATCGCTCAAGGTCAGGAGTTCGAAACCAGCTTAGCAAGAGCAAGACCCTGTCTCTACTAAAAATAGAAAGAAATTAATTGGCCAACTAAAAATATATAGAAAAAATTAGCCAGGCATAGTGGCACATGCCTGTAGTCCCAGCTACTCGGGAGGCTGAGGCAGAGAGACTGCTTGAACCCAGGAGTTTGATGTTGCTGTGAGCTAGGCTGATGCCACGGCACTCACTGTAGCCAGGGCAACAGAGTGAGACTCTGTCTCAAAAAAAAAAAAAAAAAAGCCACTCTTTGACAGGCCAAATGAGGAAGAAAGAAGCCACTTAAAATTAAGAGCCTTCTAGGAGTGAGGCGCAGTGTTTAGGTCTTTACATCCATAATTTCCTGCCATTTCATTTTCACACCAATCAATTAGAGTTTGTCATTCTCACCGTTTTACAGATGAAGACAGCCACTGAGTTCTTTTCCAAGAGCACAGGGAATCTGGGAATGAAACTTGTCAACTGGGGAAAGGGCAAGCAGCCTCACCTGTGTAGAACAGTGGAGTCCGGCCCTTCTGGGTGTCTCCAGTTAGCACCTTTCACAGGTAACCACCAGGGCGCAGCTGCAACCTCAAAGCAACCCAGAACAGGCCGGTGTTAGCTATGACGACTCCAGGCAAACACTACTGACTCAGTACGTGCGGCAAATATCTCACTCGCTGCCTGCAACTGTATTTGGGTTACCAAACAGGTACCTTCACTGGAATATCAAAACTAAAGATGTACATACAAATCTTTAACCAAAAAAGGCATTATTTCATATCATAAAGTACCACTGTGAGCAAATAAATACGTATTTATATGGTGTGTAGCCCCAAGGATTCTAAAAAGATGCACTGCCACCCAATCCTCTGGCATCGCTAACAAGTGAGACAGGTGGCGCTGATATTTAAAACGTAGGGAAACAAAGTTAACCTTGGAATGAAGCACAGAGGGGAAGCTCGACCAAGGTGGTCAGGGATCAAGCTGAAGCACGCAGACAAAACTGGGGTGTGTTTTCCAAAGATCCTGGTGCAGTTTCCAGCCCTGGGCAAGCTCACTACCTGTTTGTCCCTTTAGGGTCCTCATCTAGGACACGGGAGCAGATTCACTTCCTAACTCAGAATACAGAGGTCAAATCAGATAAAACTGGAAAGTGCTCAGCGTACGGTTACTAGGGCTTTAACTCCTACTTTATGGTTCTGTTACCTAAAATAACAACAGCAAGTGGTCCTCTTTTTAAGTGAATGGTTTGGTTAACAACATAGGCTTTGGAGCCAGGCAAAATGAGATTTGAATCACAGCTCTGCCGTTCATGGTATGACCCTTGGCAACTTATCCAACCTCTCCAAGCCTGTGCTCTCATTTGTAGATTAGACAGTAACAGCACCTACAAGCTCGGGCTATCACAAGGAGGAAATACAACATACACGCAGGGTTTATGACTACGCCTTTAGCAACTAAGGCCAACGACTAAGCAAGCAGTCAGCGAAGGGAACCAGTCTCACCACGGCCCCATGACAATCAGTCATGAGGACAGCCACAAAAAATAATCATTTAATAATGATTATTATTATACACTGAGATAGAAGTTAGTCTGTAAAACAAACAAACAAACAAAAAAACAATAATCATCACTGTTGCTAATACTACCTAAAGAACAGAAGTTTGCAAAGGATTCTTCTGTACAAATTAGAGCAGACTCAAGTTCATCCCCACGACGCTGTTTCTCTCCATCATTTGCACCCGATGGGCTTGGCTGAGTGGAAGGGAAGGCAGGATGGGTCCCTGCTAATGCATGTTACAGCAATCGCAGGAAACACCCAACCCCATTCTTGGTCATTCTCCGTTCACATCAACACAATCAAAGCATTCACGGCATCTCCATCGCGATTCGATTTAAAAAGCCAATTTTTAAATATTTCAACCAAAAAGCTATTATGTCCTTTAACAACAATGCAGCAAGGTGTTTTGTCTCACAGAGAGCAGGAGAGTAGAAAGGGATGGTTTCCTTCTATTTCATTTGTGGCACCGCAGAACTCCAACACTGAGCACCACCACGAGAAGGTCCTAGTTCTTAAATTAAAAAATAAAAATGCTTAAAAAAAGGCAAAATATGGCAATATGTTAACCTTTGTTAAATCTGGCTGGTAGGTACTAGAATGACTTTTTTTTCTTGTACCCTTTTGTGTTTTGAAATATTCTATCATTAGCAATTTTTTTAGAAAGAAAAATTTAAAAAACCACTATTTGTTTATCCATCCTACTTACTACAGGCATGTGGGCAGTTTCCAGTTTGGCGCTATTATGAAGAGTGCTGCTTCTGTGGATATTCTTAAAGAGTCTGTGGCTTTTGGCAAATATACATACACGTTTCGGTTGCCTGTACACCGTGGAGTGGAACTGCTGGGTCATGGGTATCTGCATGTACCGCTTTAGTAGAGACGGCCAAACACACGCCTTAGTGGCAGAACCACCCTCTACTCCCCCCACAAGGTTTCCCACCCCTTCTTCAAAGGGGATCTTCCCTAAGAGTACAGAAGCCCTTTGGGCAGCTGCTCCAGTGGCCTCTCCATCCACATCCTTTTCCTCTCCTTTTCCCCCTCGATTCAATCTGGTTACAAACATTTACTGAGCACCCACTACATGCCAGGCCCTAAGCCCAATTCCTAGAAGAAATCTATAGAGTATGACTTAAGACAGTTGGTATATTAATACTTCTAAAATTATTTATTTTACATATAATAATTCTTTAATAGCAAAAAGGGGGGTACAAAGTATGAAACTAGTTACCTCCTCATTGTCCTTCAAAAATGTCTCAAATTGAAATTGGTGGGTCAAGGTACCACCTTACACACAGAGTTATAGTTTCTGATTCCATTTCCTCCCCACCACACATATTCCATATTCTCTCTCTCATTCTAGATATCTGCTTTTCATTTCTCCCAGTATCTCTCTTTTTTGAAATCTTTCCCATTACCCTAGCAACCCACCAAAAACAGACCAACAGCTTACAACACTTGGTCATGGAGCTGTATGACGATCACCAACGTCAATGCGCACAGCGTAACAGAAAGAAGGTGCTCTGGCTGGAGCGTGGGGGCAGGGGACACCACGATAAAACTGTCCTTGACCACGGGCCACAACCCAGATTTTTAGTCAAAAATAATAAGACTTGAAGCAAGTATGCAAAGATACAAGTATCATATATCTAGACATAATACCCACTGAGCCCCATCCACTGCCAGTCCACCCTTTTCAGAATACTGACAGAGGCTGAGAAAAGTGCCCAGGCCATAACAGGTGAAGGAAGCCTTAGAGCATGTGTCACTTCCAAAGAAGTCTGAAGATTATGTACTTTTCATTTTCCACCATAGTCATGATGTGAGAACCATCTACACATAAACCAACCCACTCCCTAGGGCAAGAAGCACCATGAGGGTAGGACAGGGAGAGGGTATGATGGGTAAATCAAATGCAAGGGGGGGTCCACATTCCTGAACCCCTCAAACTAGACAAAGCGTGGATGCCCATAAGGAACCAAACTACAAGCCCATCCATCTGTGAGGCAGACTGTAAGTCACCACGGTAATGGTCAGATGCAGAGTCAGGAACCACTTGCCCACCTGACATATGAATTAGGAAGGACAAGTAATCAAAGTGAACACACAGGTCGGGCCCGGTGGCTCACGCCTGTCATCCTAACACTCTGGGAGGCCAAGGCTGGCGGATTGCTCGAGGTCAGGAGTTCGAAACCAGCCTGAGCAAGAACGAGACCCCGTCTCTACTATAAATAGAAAGAAATTAATTGGCCAACTAATATATATAGAAAAAATTAGCCGGGTATGGTGGCGCATGCCTGTAGTCCCAGCTACCACGGAGGAGGCTGAGGCAGGAGGATCACTTGAGCCCAGGAGTTGGAGGTTGCTGTGAGCTAGGCTGATGCCACTCACTCTAGCCTGGGCAGCAAAGCAAGACTCTGTCTCAAAAAAAAAAAAAGTCAACACACAATTAGGGACTGGTGAAACCAAAGGTAAGGCCCCATTCATCCTAGCCAAGTTGCCCTGGGAAAGCCAAGCTATTTTCTGGCCAAATTCATGGCAAATCCCAAAGTCTCTGCATGCCTTTCTTTTCCAAATGTCACTGTTTTTTACCTCAACATTAAAACAAACAAACAAACAAAAAACTTGTTCTTGAACCAGTTCTGTCTTAAAAATAAATGATATTCTACTACATTTAGAAACTTATGAAATAAATTTGTATATTACCCATTTTATCAAAGTTATACTGAAAATTATGAATGCTGTAATTTTCTTTTTCTATCCTTTTCTTCCTTTCTTTCTTTTTTGGAGACAAAATCTCACTCTGTTGCCCAGGCTGGAGTGCAAAGGCCTGATCATAGGTCTCTACAGCCTCGAACTCCTGAGCGCAAGTGATCCTCCCATCTTGGTCTCCCAAATAGCTGGGACTACAGGCATGCACCACCATGCCTGGCTAACTTTTTAAAAAAATTTTGGTGAAGATGAGGGGGAGGTCTGGCTATGTTGCCCAGGCTACTCTCCAACTCCTGACCTCAAGCAATCCGTGCCCCTTCCCTCAGCCTCCCAAAGTGCTGGGATTACAGATATGAGCCACCATGCCCAGCCTAATTTCTTTTCTTTAACAGGAATAGTCTTCAGGTGTGTTGTTGACACAGCAGAAACAGCAATAAGAGTGGCTTGGCATCTATGATAAACCTCATGCTAAACAGAGAAATGTTTTGGGGATGTGGCTGTCCACCTACACGTTTTCTGCTCAACTGGGACAACTTCCAGAGTTACAGCAGTCCCTATATCCAGGGGAAAAAGAACTTTTACATGACCTATTTCTAGTCAACCATCTCCATAGCAACGGTCTGGGGTTTAAGTTGAAACAGCTGTACCCGCCCGCCAGCCAGCGACCGATTACAATGTAAATAGGATCCATGTGCCTACTGAGGTCCTCTTGAGAAACGGACTTTGTGGAGCAAAAACATCATTCCCCCCTCTCTCTGGGGACATAACCAGACTTGTAGTAACAGCTTGAAGCAAAGGAAAGGGGAAGATAGCAAAGGTGCTTTTATTCTCGCCAGAGGTGGTAAATTATGCTTCTGATACATACACAGCCCAGAATAAAATCGGCACAGGAAAAAGAGCACTGTGTAATTATGCATATTCAAGTGTAAAGATGTCAAGTTCACAACTTTACAACTGCTCTCTTAAAAATTAAATGCATTTAGACAAGCAAATTAAAAAGATGGACGTTTCTTGAAATGCAGTATAAACATGACAGTTACCCCTATAAAAACAGCCTGGAGCATTTTTCAACTGGCATCAGTGAACAATGAGAAATTGCAGATCTGTTCAAATTCATGAAGTATAAATAAAACCGGAGGAGAATTTAGCAGCTGAAGGAATTAAGAGCACACAGTAAGTAAAAAAAATCTTTCTTCAGCACCCAATACAAGTGTGGAAGGTTAGAGAACAAGGCTTGAAAAAAGGGTAAAAACAAATTCAACATCAAAATAGGTAGTCGAGTTTGACAGCTTATTTCAAATTAAATCCTAAATGAGGTACCTTGACAACTTAATAGACAACATGGAAGAAAAAAATGCATGCTCCTTCAAATAGGGTACAAATATTTATGAAATTGAAGGAAGACCTGAAATTTTTCAATACTGTTTGCTTCGGTTCTTAATGCAATTCCTCACTCTATAATACATTGCATTCCTAAGACACACAATCAGTACACTTGAAACATTTCATGTCCTTAAGAGAGGAGTGGAAACTCAGTGCACAGTCAATCACTGTGAGTGACTTGCAAAGAATGGCCCAAGGAATCTCTGGAGTCAAAGAACCTTTACAAGTCAGCTGAGACCTGCATAATTATTGGGGGTGGGGAGTTGATTTGGGGCGTTTAAAAAATAGAAATAGGCCGGGTGCGGTGGCTCAAGCCTGTAATCCTAGCTCTCTGGGAGGCCGAGGTGGGCGGATCGTTTGAGCTCAGGAGTTCGAGACCAGCCTAAGCAAGAGCGAGACCCCATCTCTACTATAAACAGAAAGAAATTAATTGGCCAACTAATATATATAGAAAAAATTAGCCGGGCATGGTGGCGCATGCCTGTAGTCCCAGCTACTCGGGAGGCTGAGGCAGCAGGATTGCTTGAGCCCAGGAGTTTAAGGTTGCTGTGAGCTAGGCTGATGCCACGGCACTCACTCTAGCCTGGGCAATAAAGTGAGACTCTGTTTCAAAAAAAAAAATAGAAATAAAAGAAAAATACTTTTTATTGTTTAAAAATATTTCTTTACTTTTTTGGGCCAATAAGTGACAGTGCGAATTGGTATGACCTATCTTGAAGGCAATGTGACATACTCAGCAAAAGCCTACACCACGTGCATACTCAGCAAGGATACTAGTTGAATCACTTATTTTATACCCAAAGGAAAGAATACATCATATTCATTAAAAATTATGTGCAGAAAATGATGTGATCATTTGAATAAATGTTCACCCTTTACTGAAAGTGAAAAAAAGCCTGTTATAAAATGTTTGTACAAATCCACTTAAAAATATGTCAATATATAGAAACACATAAACACACACACCCTTACACACATACCAAGAAAATAGCAGTAGTATGTTAAAATGTCTGCAATGGTTATTTCTGGGTGGTAATATTATGTGTTATATTTAATATTCTTTTTTCTACCATTTTTAATGTCTGCATTACCTACAGTGAACATATTTTTTTTCAGATTTCCTAACTTTTTTCTTTTAACAGAGCTGATTCAATTTTACATTAAAAACAAAAGTAAACAATATTAAGTAAATGTTCATTAAAATTACTTACATTCACCATTCTACCACAAATTTCATTTTTATATTTACCTTTCAGTTTCACCAATAAGCATACACTTTTACAGTTTTTCCAAATTTATATTGATCATACTGATTGTTTTTATTACTTTATTAAATATTTTCCTACATTTTAATCTGAACTTCACAATGATCATTTTTAGTGGCTGCAAAATATTTTCATGCCCATGTACCATAATTTACTAACTTCCTAACATTGAACCATTCAGGTTATATTTAAGTTCATCTGTTGTTGCTTTTTCTTTTTTTTTTTTTGCTATAATAGATAACACAGTGAACATCTTCAAACATCTTCATTTGTGTTTTTTGCTTATGCTGAATTTCCAGAAGTGGTATCATTATACCTAAGAGAGTGTCTTCATAGCTTTTGCTAAAAATCATCATTTAAACAAACCTACAACCTTCACAGATGGTGTGGCTAGTTCCGCTCTTGAAACAGGACTGAGTATACAAATAAATCATGACACCCAAGATGAAGGTATTTATTACAACCCTTTACAAGGAGGTTCCATTTAGGTTCCTCAAAATGCTAGCGGCTTACTTATAGATCTTTTCCAGTGCATAAAACAGGGAAATTACAAAAAGTCAGAATGCCATTGGATTGCTTCTGTACTACTGTTTCATGCCTTATAAGGTCAGAAGCTTCAGAAAAGAGTGATCACATAGAAGACAGAACACAGAAAAGGTATTCTAAGAAAAGCACATTGTCCCATACAGGTTGTTTTGGAGGTAAACCACAATATGAATAATCCCACCTATTATACGTTAAAGAGAGGAAAAAGAAGAACATCTTCATCCCATAGGGCATCACATAAAAAAGGACAGGGACTCTTGTTGCAATGGCAGCCCAGGCTCTCAGCCTGAGTCCATCTACTTCCTGCCCATGGTCAGAGACAGGCACCTGCAGAGGGTCATATAACATCATGGCTCCACTGCTGCCCCTTCAAATGAGAGGCTGGCACCGTACCTGCCAATCTCAGGTAGGGCTGCCAAGAGCACAGAACAAATTCTGAACACTCTGCAGAGCTAAATTCCTCAGGCTGCCAGCCTGGCACATCCCATTTCACCACCCTGCGGCCGGACACTCGGCACCAGCGGCAGGACAGTGATGAAGGGGGCACACGGGGCAGGAAACGTCTGCATGTGTTTATTACAACAACACTGGGTATCTCGCAAAGTTTTGCAAGAGCTGGTAAAAGCAAACATATGCTCAGCAGAAGAGTGGAAAGCTGGCTCTGACTCCCAGGTAGTCAATGTTTTCCCAATACTGCTGCATGCTTAGGATGTGCGTGCTTGCACCACCGCAGGAGTTTAAAGGTGGGAAGGATCTGCTAACCTATCTATTGAAACTCCCTCATTTTGCGGATGGAAAAATAAGCCACGAAAAGTGGCAGATAGGGACAGAGCCAGGAAAAGGTTTTCAATTCATAACTCCTTCCACTATTTGAGTATGTTCCAAAGGCTGCTTGCTAAGCCTTCCACAACATGTTAGTAAGTATGAAAAAAAGGTCCCACCATCAAAGCAGTCATGGTAGCTAAAAAGCACTGGGTTAATCAAAGTTAAACTTGTTTTTAATTGCAAAACTTCTCAGAATCTTCAAACTTCAGATACAGTGTATGGTAAGTCATGAATAAGGGGATCGGGTAGGCACTTGAGCCAAGTGGTTAAGAGTTCTGGACATCAATCCTGGCCCTCCTACTACACGGTTAACCACCTGATGTTGGTTGGGCAAGTTATGTTTCCTCTTTGTGCCTCAGTTTCCTCATTCAGTAAAATTAGTATACTAAGAATTTATCTACTAGGCTTGCTGTGAGAATTTAGCATAACAAGCACTCAATAGATAGGTATGTATACGTGGGCATTGGTACGTTATTAGAAATCGACAGAATGGATTCATGATACCATTCATTCATTCAACAAACATTTGATGGGCATCTGTTCTATGCTAGCCCTGCGCTAGGCCCTGGGGACGCAGAAGCAAAGTACATAATCCAGACGTGAAGGCGGTCAATAAGCAGATGATTTCAATCATGTGCTAAGTACTGTGGCCACGAGAAGCTCGGTGAGCTATGGGAGCCCAAGAAGGAGCACCCAACCAAAGTCGAGCTCTGCAGATGCTTCCCGCAAGCAAGGCAGAGGAACAAGTAAGGTAGGGCGGGGACAGGAGGGACACTCCGCACCAGAAGCCACCTGTATTACAGGTGGACTTGACCTAACCCACAAAAGCTGGGCATCAGTATTTTTTGTTAAATAAAATGTACCAAGGATCTTCACAACCTTAGATCTGGAGGGATGCCAAGAGGTCACCTGGTTTCAGCCTGTCCCCAAAGGCATCCGCTCCACAGTGTCTCCAGGATGAGTAAGAATAAGGGAGGATGAATACTGGCCCCGATTTGAGCAGGGAGGTCTAGTTTTATACCTGTCATCTAAGCATAATTAGGAGCATACCATTTCACTCTCAAATGTGTCCTGCCTTGGACAGTGAAGTATATATATGGTCACTACCAACAGGTGGTCCCACAGTCCCAGCTTCAACAAGCTGGGTGACAGACATCACTTCTTCCTAGGCAGTCCCTGTCATGTTCACATCATTCTAACAAGGAGGTCCTGATCTATGGCTAACCTGAAATCTGTCTCCTGGAGACCTTGCTTAGGCTCCAAAGAAATAAATCAAATTCCCTTTTCATCACCTTTCAGACATTTGCAGAGTAATCATAACTCATTTGCCTCTTAGTGTTCTTAGGTTCAGTAATTTATTCAACCTGCCCCCAGCCTCTCTCGTCTCAAGTGGAAAACTCCAGTCATACCTGATTCCTCTCTTTCCTTCCCCCCTGTGCTCCCAGATGGGCTTCCCAGCATCAGGCCCCTGCTTAGCCCCTCTGCTCCCCCAGCCAGCTCCCGCTGCCCGGACCAATCGCCTCTCACCGGGACTACGGCGAAACTCCACAGGGAGGCCCAGAGTGGTCTCTTGAGAATGTTCCTTAGATCCAATGGCTTCTAACTGCCATCTTCTGACTTCAGATGAAACCCCAACCCCTCTGAGGCTCTCCAAGGCTCTACCCCTGCCAGCTTCTCCAGCCTCACTCTCAGCCCACATGACAAGCCCCATGGCCATCTGCTCATCGCTCCCCCATTACTGGTCACGCTGGCCTTGCTCACGGTTTAGGGTTCAGCTCAGGTGTCACTGACCCCCCAAAATAAAAGAGGCAAAAGAGCCCAACCACACTGCACCCCAATCACTTTCCGACCCATTATTCTGTTTTATTTTAATCACTAGCCATCATCATGATCCGTTACAAGTGGACTTGTTTAGAGTCCGTGCCTCCCAGAGTTGTAACCTCCATGAGGATGAGGACTCACCTCTGGTTCTCTGTTGGATCCACAGCACTTAGCACACTGCCTGGCCCATAGTGTATACTAGATACACATTCGTTTAATGAATAAAGTCACCTGTTCCTTATGTCTGCATAATTTCCAAACCCCTCCCTACCATGGGTGACCCTCTTCTGGATAAATATCAATTTTAAATAGTCTTTCAGTGGGATATCCTTTTGTGCAGAGAGACACAATCAACTCCTGGCTTAGGGGTTTTAAGCAGAGGTCTGTAGTGGGAAAGGTAGCAGACTGGCTTTTAGGCACTAATGGGTTCCACTCACAACTCAGAGAGAAATGAGGCAAGTCACTTCCTCTCCCTGGGCCATAGCTGCCTCATCTGTAAGAGGAAGGTTCTTTGCTGTATAATTTTTTTTTTTTTGAGACAGAGTCTTGCTTTGTTGCCCAGGCTAGAGTGAGTGCCGTGACGTCAGCCTAGCTCACAGCAACCTCAAACTCTTAGGCTCAAGCAATCCTTCTGCCTCAGCCTCCTAAGTAGCTTGGGACTACAGGCATGCGCCACCATGCCCGGCTAATTTTTTCTATATATATTAGTTGGCCAATTAATTTCTTTCTATTTATAGTAGAGACAGGGTCTCGTTCTTGCTCAGGCTGGTTTGGAACTCCTGACCTCGAGCAATCTGCCCACCTCGGCCTCCCAGAGTGCTAGTGCCATATAATTTTGAAAGTTCCATTCTGTGTTCTAATTTTTGCCTAAGTTTCTCTTAGTAGCTGGACATTGCTGGGCATGACTATCTACTCAACAGCCTACGTTCGTTTCTCCACAGAGGCTGGTGATACAAACCCTGACATTTTGGGGGCAGGGGGAATGTCAGAATCATTTTTATTTTTAATCCAAGTCAGGCCTCAAAAGACCTGTGACCTAAAAAGAAATGTAAGGACAGCCTAAACAGGTATTCCAAACCAGAACCTCTGGGACCGCAGCATGCCTCACACGCTTGTTCTGATCAGCAGCAGGTTACAAGAAATAACATGTGACCTGTCATCATGTTACATTGGCTCCTCACCTTTCAGGGTTATCGTGCTTTGCTTCCTGAGCTCATGCCACACACTGATTCCTAGGTCAGGTGAACAACTACTCTTTTCAAAAAAAGACACAAAAGACAGTGTTACCTTCTTATCCTACCAATCAGCTAGCCCTGGAATGCCCTTCCTGAATAACTCGGTCACCGTGAACCCACCTCAACCCTGGTGACCCGGTCAGTGTTCTCTTGCCAAGCAAAAGCTGACTTTAAAACCTGAGATGGGTCACACCAGCTCTGGGCCCTGCCGCTTTCAGAAACGAAATGCGCCAACAGATGCTACTCAGATAGCAGTCTTTCATTTCCTGACAAATGTTTCTTAAGTGATTATTAACTGGCAGACACCGTGCTGAGGGTTCAGTGGTGAATAACACAGGTGCATTCCCACCGCCTCACAAAACACAGCGAGTGAAGGGAAGAGCATTCGAGAAACACTGGCACGAATACTCAGCACTGCGAGTGAGAGGAACGACAGGAAGGGAAGGCACAAGAAGCCACGAGAACAAAGAACAGATGGAGAGCATCTAAATCCGGAATGCGGGGTGGCAGGATGGTGTTCCAGACGGGCTTCCTAGAGGAAGTGTGGCTTTTGACAACGCCAGGCTGAGGGGAGGCAGGGAGAGCTCACGGACGTGGCAGGCCCTGTGCCAGATGCTTTACCCTGTGTGTCCCCAAGATGAGTTCTTCCTCATGGACAGGGTCCCCCGCCAAGTGCCTCTTCCTCACCCAGGCCTCCCCGGATCAACAACTTTCTCTTTCCGTCCACATCCCCAACTCTCTACCACAGCTGCCTGCCACTATCCTTCCTAACGCTCTTCTCAATTTGTCATTTCATATTACCTAGGCGCTCCAGGACAAGGGTGGGTTTCACATAGGCTTATTCATTTTGAATAATTATTGGATAATTTTTTTTTTTTTGAGACAGAGTCTCACTCTGTTGCCCTGGCTAGCGTGAGTGCCGTGGCGTCAGCCTAGCTCACAGCAACCTCCAACTCCTGGGCTCAAGTGATCCTCCTGCCTCAGTCTCCCGAGTAGTTGGGACTACAGGTATGTGCCACCACGCCCAGCTAAACTTTTTTTCTATATATTTTTAGTTGGCCAATTAATTTCTATTTATGGTAGAGACGGGGTCACGTTCTGGCTCAGGCTGGTTTCAAACTCCTGACCTCCAGCAATCCGCCCACCTCGGCCTCCCAGAGTGCTAGGATTACAGGCATGAGCCGCCCGCCCAGCCCTTGCATAATTTTTAAACAATATACGAGTTTTCATTTTTAATTCTCTAACACCTTTGGTGTAAAAATTCATAAATCAAGAAAAAGAAACAAACTAATATTGGTTCAGTGTCTATGTGACTGCATCTCCCAGACTTTGAGCAGCTAAAGGGCAGGGAGCATATCTTTCATCCCTTTATTCTCAGGGATATAACAGCATAGTACCAGGAAAACTGCGGAATATACAATTCTGTTTGCTAAACAAGCAGGGAAACATCGAACTTCAGGAATGAAAGAAGAGCAACAGAAATAGTCTGGGTAAATATAATAGACTATTTTTCTTCTTTACATTCTTCAAAATATGTGAGTGTTGCAAGCAAAAAAATATAACATTGCGTGGGGTTTTTCCAATGTGAGTAGATGTAATATATGACAACTCTAACATAGGGGATGGGGTGAGCAGGAAATATGTGGTTATAAGACATCTAGATTTACTAAAGTATTAAAATATGAACTCTGTAGTAGAATGTGAGAAGGGCAACCACTAAAATATGCAAGATACAGCCCAAAAAACAGAAATTGAAATGGAACACTAAGTATGTATATAGATACATAAATATTTAAAAGTGAGGTTAAGAAACATTAAAGATAGAATGTGGAGGTCTAACCAACATCAGAGGGAGGTAAGCGAGAATGAGCAAAGGGCAAAATTCAAAAAGACAATGGTTAAAAATATACCAGAGTTGTTTAAAAAAAAAAAAACAACTTCCCAATGTATGGCTTAAAGAAGAAATGATATTGGACATTTGAAAATATTCAGCAACAAAACACTATAATACTTATAATACTTGGGGAACTAAAGCAGTAGATGAAAGTGCTACAGATACACAAAACCCAATGAAACTCAAGCAGGATAAATATAAGAAGTCAAACCTACATAACAAAGACAGGAGATCATCTTAAATCAACCAGAGCCAGATCACCTGCAAAAAAACAGCAATATTGACTAATGGCTGACTTCTTAATGGCAACAGTAAAAGGCAGAGGAAGTGAAAAATAATGCCTTCAAGTGTGCTAAAAGGAAACAACTGTCAACCTAAAATTTTTATTTAGTGATAATATCTTTCAATAATGAGGCAAAATTAGGCTGGGCACATTGGCTCATGCATATAATCCTAGCACTCTGGGAGGCCAAGGAGGGAGGATTGCTTGAGCTCAGGAGTTTGAGACCAGCCTGAGCAAAAGAAAGACCCTGGTCTCTACTAAAAATAGAAAAATTAGCCAGGCGCAGTGGTGCATACCTGTAGTCCCAGGTACTTGGGAGGCTGAGGCATGAGAGGATCGCTTGAGCCCAGAAGTTTGAGGTTGCTGTGAACTATGACAATGCCACTGCACTCTAGCCAGGGTGACAAAGCAAGACTCTCAAAAAAAAAAAAAAAAAAAAAAAATCATTATCAAAGTAAAAGAAGATTCCTGTATAATGACAAAATATTCAATTCAATGAGAAGACATATTTTTTTTACTGTTTTAATTATTTTATTTTATAAATAGCATAAAAACTTTCTTCGCAATAGAAATATTTCAACATTTAGTTTTCATAGCTATAAGAGAAAAAAAAAAAACACATATCTTACAAAAGTATACAGATTAAAATGAGAGACGTGCCTCCTTAAGGACAGATTCTTTCCTCAACCAAACCCTAGTCAGGCTCCTCTGAACTCTCTTCTCAACTAGGCCCTGACTTTGGGGCTTCAGTGTTCGTCTCTACCCTGTTCAATGACAGCAAGAATCCTGCTAAGTCAGTTTGCCAGAATCTCCTACCCTCAAACGTGTGATCACCTTTGAAACCTGACCACAATCTTCAACCTCTCCCATCCCCAGGAGATATCTGATCACCCAGGCCTGCCTACAACAAGAATCCTGTTAGGCCAGTTTAGCCAGATTTCCTCCTTACCCCTACTGTTCCTCTTAGTAATTCTCCATCTCAGGAAGAGCCACTTCTAAACTTATACACACTTAAGAGCATAGCTTTAAAATATATAAAGACTGACAGAGTCACTAAGGGAAATTGTCAAATCTCCCACTTTAAATAGAGATTTTTAACAACTCATTCAGCAATTACTAAGACCAAGCAGAAGGAAAAAATTAGTAAGGATATAAAAAATTTGCACAGCAAAATGAACAACCTTTCCATAATGGATACATGTGGAATACTGCACCCAAGTAATAGAA
Organism: Mirza zaza; assembly: GCA_008750895.1. NCBI lineage: Eukaryota > Metazoa > Chordata > Mammalia > Primates > Cheirogaleidae > Mirza > Mirza zaza. The sequence goes on from VSMD01109675.1 coordinate 53,118, forward strand.
AAGGCATATTCTTTTCAAATACACATGCTGTATTCACGGAAGCCAACCGCCAGTAGGTGCTATGGCTAGCCTCCACAAATTTCATGGACCAATATCACAACAGTCCCATCAGGTTAGAAATCAGTACCAAAATGATAACAAAATAACTGCAAGTTAAAAAGTAAAAACTTGGCTGGGCGAGGTGGCTGATGCCTGTAATCCTAGCACTCTGGGAGGCCGAGGCGGGTGGATTGCTGGAGGTCAGGAGTAAGACCCGTCTCTACTATAAATAGAAAGAAATTAATTGGCCAACTAATATATATAGAAAAAATTAGCCGGGCATGGTGGTGCATGCCTGTAGTCCCAGCTACTCGGGAAGCTGAGGCAGGAGGATTGCTTGAGCCCAGGAGTTTGAGGTTGCTGTGAGCTAGGCTGATAGCGGCACTCACTCTAGCCTGAGCAACAAAGCGAGACTCTGTCTCAAAAAAAAAAAAAAAGTAAAAACTTATAAAGCATGTATGGATTAATAGCTAATAATGGACATTAGAAAATATTTAGAAATAATTACAAAACGACCTCAACACTTAATGGAAATAAAGTGGCCACTTAGAAATCTGCTGACTAAAATGCTTACGTTGACAAAGAAGACTCAAATATTTTACACTAAGTATCTAAGAGGTCAAAAAAACAATAGCAAAGAATTTCAGTGGCTTTCCCCAAAATCAGCTGGCAAATAAATGGCAGAGCTAAGATTCAAAACCAGATCTCTCTGACTCAGAGGCTATGGTCTTTTACTTATGCCTTCTCCAAATAAACAAGCACCCAAAATCAGTTTGGGGTGGAAAAAAGTCTTGGTACTCATGTAAAAGATAAAATTTCTTAAAGCCAAATTGACATTTTCAAGGAAGTACTGGTTAAGCTACTAGAAAAGTAAAAACTTCAAACATCCAAAATGATGCTGAGTAATTTATCCATCGTGCAGGTGTTTTGAGCTACTTTATTTTTCCTATGTACTAAAACTTGCCTGGCTTTAGCACCTACCGGGGGTCGACTTTCATAAATGTAGCATGTATATTTGAAAGGAATATACCTTTTCTATTACTAGGGTATGATATTCCACACATACCCATTATAGAAAGGTGGTTAATTTTGCTGTGCAAATTTTGTATATCCTTACTAATTTTTTCCTTCTGCTTGATCTTAGTGTTTGCTGAGACAGTTGTTAAAAGCTCTGCTTAAGACAGAAGATTTGATAATTTCCCTTAGTGATTCTGCTTTACACTATGGTTAGCTTACTAAAGCTTTTCTAAAAATTATTTTTGAGGTGTGACCTTAGAATTTTGCTGGGCCTCACGGCATTTCTCATTGCAGCCTGTGCACACTCAGATAACTGAATCATATCCTTACTGATGATTCTTTTTCTAGTTTAGAGTCTTCGCCCAGTTGTGATTAAATAACAGGGTCAGACTGCATTCGTCTTTGCTTCTGTCGCAGCCCACAGCATCCAAATAGCAAAGCACCCAGCACCACTTGGGCAGGTGTGACTGTCTGGAAATTGCTTTTTAGCAAAGGAAAAAAAAAGACACTTGGGGCTGGGGGCAGTGGCTCATATCTATAATCCCAGCACTTTGGGAGGTCAAGGAGAGAGGATCATTCGAGGCCAAGAGTTCAAAAACAGCTTGGGCAACCATAGCAAGAACCTCTCTATGAATTTTTTTTTTAAAAATTAGCGAGGCATAGTGGTGCACACCTATAGTGCCAGCTACTCAGGAAGGCATGCGGATCACTTGAGCCCGGGATTTTGAGGTCAAAATGAGCTATGATCGGGCCATGGCACTCAGGCCTGGGAAACAGAGTTCCAAAAACAAACAAAATCAACAAAAAAAACCACTTGCTAATAACTGATCCTTCACTGAAACTGACTTTCAGTTGAAAAGAACTTCTCAAAATAGCTTATTCCTCTCTTCTATAAAGGACACCTATTCAGGAATTTGTTTCCTTAAACTGTTAACAATTTAGAAAGTGCCGAGCTAAAAATTAAATAAAGTAAAAAAAAAAAAAAAAGATATTCTTAACAAGCAAAGTCTGAACGCCAGCTCAACATTTCACCTCAAAACATTACATAAAAAGGAAACTAGCTGAGATGGCAGCAGCATCAACATAGTTTTTGAGTCTCTCCAAATCTATGTATGAAATCAGACAGATCTACTAGATAGCAATATGCAAAACCTAAGAACAACATGCAGAACAAATCCATGTGACAAGGCATCTTCATCAAAGCCATAATGCAAACTGGTAAGGAAAAACTGCCAACAGCCATACACCTGCATGGTATCTGTGGTTGAGCAGGAGAAAGCAACAAGGAATCAGATCTGCAAAAATGAAAATCCCAAAAGAGCCAACAGGAAAGAGCCAGCTTTCCATTGCTGGAAAGCATGGAAGGACAGTCTGAGAACAGCAGCTACAAATGGAAGGAATTTTGCTCATTCCAGTGAATGAATGTAATGGCCAACAGTAAAGAAGTGTGCGGGGGCTGGAGCAGTCTTGCCCCATGAATTTCTGAAACTGACCTGCCAGGGTTCCCTTCCAAAAGCCCCACCCCAGGGAGAAAACTCGGGGACAAAAATCAAACTTCTGAAAGAGAAGGACAAGAAAGAAAAAAAGAGAAGAAGTAGAAGAAATCTCAGTAGACAGGAGGCCGTATTTTTAATACTACATGAATACAACTAAGAAGGAGCTATATGACTTGTACCAATGCTTAAGAAAATAGGAGATGGAGGGAACTATCTCATTACAAAGGTATCTTCATTGATACATGAAAAAGAACCATTAGATTAACACCATCTTACAACCCGCAATGAATTCATGGATTTTAAGCAACTGAGCACCAACAGCAGCTAACACCACAAAAAAGACGAAGAAGCAGCCGTCAAGTGCCTCGTGGTAAAAGAACACACCACTGTCTGATGTCTTGCCATAGGGTTCAAACGTGAGTCTGATCAGGCCTGGAGATCCAGCTACCAATCTGCAGGAAGCACAGAGCAGGTGAATTGCAGGTGAATAGGGCAATCAGCAAAATTCAGACTGCAGGAAAGGCTCCAGACTAAATGCCCTGGATTCTTCAACAGATAAATTGTTGGTGGTAAAAAGTGTGGGGAGGAGGGGAAGTGGGGCAATGGAAGGGAAATCTTTAGATTACAAGAGTCTTAGAAGACACAAATTTCCTTTAAATGGACAAGGTTACACTTGGGATATACATCTGGGTGATAATAGTATGAAGAAATGCAAGGGACCGGGCAGGGTGGCTCACGCCTGTAATCCTAGCACTCTGGGAGGCCGAGGCGGGAGGATTGCTCGAGGTCAGGAGTTCGAAACCACCCTGAGCAAGAACGAGACCCCCGTCTCTACTATAAATAGAAAGAAATTAATTGGCCAACTGATACATATATAAAAAATTAGCTGGGCATGGTGGCGCATGCCTGTAGTCCCAGCTACTCGGGAGGCTGAGGCAGAAGGATTGCTTGAGCCCAGGAGTTTGAGGTTGCTGTGAGCTAGGCTGACGCCACGGCACTCACTCTAGCCTGGGCAACAAAGCAAGACTCTGACTCAAAAAAAAAAAAAAGAATGCAAGGACTGGCTAATTTAGGGACAGGGGTGGTGATCAGGATGTGACACACAGATGGGGCTGCTGGGGTAGGCAGAAAAATTCTAATTCCTGACCTGGGTATAGGCACATGCGTGTTTGCCTTAAGATAACTCAATAACCTATACATGTGCATTGTGTAATCTTCCTGTATTTGTATTTTATTTTACAAAAAAAGTTTTTTTTAAAAAAAAGGAAAATTTATCTCACAAATGTAACCTGTCATAAATAGAATGCAACATTTTAAAATAACCCCATGAAAATAAACAGTATCATTATGTGTTAACTAGTTAGTATAGCCTGAGGAAGGTGGCCAGGCCTATTTCCTGTGTTAAAAAGACTAACAGATACCCTCGAGTGTTAGCCACATGCTAGTGCTCAAAGGAGACTTTCTTCTTGACTTAATCAAGTCTGGAAAGACACCTGAAAAGGGAAGAGCTTTCACTCTCTACTGCAGGCTGATCTTATGCTTGCCCATCTACCACCTAAAATCATCTCTACTGCTTAAATTTATCTCATGGACCATCTCACATTCTACACTCCTGGAAATACTGGGTTAAAAAAAGATCCGGTGCATAAGGATAAGTCAAGCCTAAGAGAAGGATGAAAAAAAAAAAAAAAAAACCAAACCTTAGCTCTCCTAGGTCATCAACAGATGTATTTTATTCATTCGACCCTTTCTAAACAAGCTTAAAAGGTTTGCTTTTCCATTATGAGCATTTAAGCAAGTGACCAACACTCCGATCCGGTGAGAGCTACTTGTCCCCGTCCTAGTTACGAGCACGCACACTTCACTAAGTACTTACCAGGGCGGCCTCCGAGCCTAGCAATAATCCACCTCTGCCCTCGTGCCTAATGTGTTTGGAGGTTCTCAAGTGACAAGAGGCCCCGTAGCTCAGAGCGCAAATCACAAAAAGAGGCGCTAACGCCCTCCCTCATCTGAACTCAGTCTCTTGAAACAAGGCACCAACCATGTCCTGATTTGCTGGCTCACCAATACTAGCTTGATCCGACCTCAAAGCCCTTTTCTAAAAAGAGGGCGTAGGGATATCAGATTGCATTATAGACTTGTAACATACACTTGTAATGAGCAAAGAAAACTGTGAAATTCAAACGGAGCTCTACCACATTTTTTCAAAACACATACAAAAAAGTGGCCTGATTCACCTATAAATGATTTGAGAGCAAGCCTTGTTTTTTACCTCATCTTTTTCCCCAAGTTATGCTAAAGAAAACGTAAGCCAGGACAGTTTAATTTTGCTGGCACTGCTGCTCACAAGAGAGGACAGAGTGAGGCCGACGCACAAAGATGAATTGAAAGGGAACTTATATTAAAAAGGAAGATGAGGGTTGGGTTCCTTTGTCTTCCATGTCTCTGTCTTAATCAACCTCCCTTGAGTCGGCTAACTCTCATGTCCTCCCCTCTCTCACCATCTCCTGCCTCTTTTAAGTATATTCTTTGCTCTCCTTGTTTTGTGAACTCTCAACTTCCCAGCTTACCCTCACTCCTCTTGTTTTTATATTATCAAGAGACATGCATGCAAACATACTCAAATCTGCTCAAATGTCTGATACACGAGACTCAAGTTCCACTCAACACACAGGTGCTTATGGAGGCCCAGTCCACCATTTCCGTGATGCCTGAGAAAAACACACCTAATTCACACTCCCTGGATCTTCTTCCAAAGAGGGGAGGGACACCCCTGCATGTACAGACCAGTTCCCTGCCTTCATTTCTTACAAACATTGAAAGCAAAGGGCCTCTTTCATGAACACTAACCTGATCATGTGAATTTATGAAAGTTTAAGGAAGCTCCATCTCCACACCAGCCCCTGATGAGGTCAAGGCTTTAAGAATATAACGATCCTAGGCCGGGAGTGGTGGCTCACACCTGTAATCCTAGCATTTTGGGAGGCCGAGGCATGCGGATTGCTCGAGGTCAGGAGTTCGAAACCAGCCTGAGCAAGAGCGAGACCCCGTCTCTACTATAAATAGAAATTAATTGGCAACTAATATACATAGAAAAAATTAGCCGGGCATGGTGGCGCATGCCTGTAGTCCCAGCTACTTGGGAGGCTGAGGCAAGAGGATTGCTTGACCCCAGGAGTTTCAGGTTGCTGTGAGCCAGGCTGATGCCACGGCACTCACTCTAGCCACTCACTGTAGCCTGGGCAACAAAGCGAGATTCTGTCTCAAAAAAAAAGAATATGATGATCCTTAACATAAATGCATTTTACTCAGCAGATGGACACCCTACATACCCTGACTTGATCACTGCACATCACATACATATAACAAAATTGCTCATGTACCCCATAAATTTCCAAAAATAAAAGACTGTTAGAACCATCCATTCTAGAAATGGCTGTAAGGAAAAGAAACCCAGAAGTGTCTAGAGCCCAGCTGAGCTCTACTTAGCAACACAATCCGTTACTCAGGTACACAAGACAGAAGTTCAAGGCAGATCCAACACTTCCTCTGATACCATCCTGGGCTTGTGCCATTTTCCTAAGATAAGGTGTCCTGGTCCACGGGCCTGTTATTCTGGGCAAGTCTAGAGCAGGACAATAGTTAGATATTAAGGGGCAGATGAAGGTGGCACTTGCAGTTTGGATTTTTCACCCAAATTCTTTCCACAGAGAAATACGAGAGTCTGTTTAAACGTTACTTACTGCCTGCTGGATATCAGTCTTCACCTGCTCACTCAACATGCCTTCAAAGACAAAGGAGTCACCAAACTTCTCAGCCTATAAGGAAAGTGGGAAATAAAAATCCAGAAAAAGCTGTAGTAACATGTTTCACGTTTTCTTTGTACACTACCTTAGTGACTCTTCTTGTCCAAATGAACTTGAGTCTTTCTTATGACTTCTCAGAGGACTCAGAAATGACTTAAAAGCATCTTGCTTCCTCTTAAAACAGGTCAATGTCACTTACAGACACCATTTTCACTTAAGGCTCATTTAACTGATAAGAATGCAGACTAGGCTGGGCGCGGTGGCTCACGCCTGTAATCCTAGCAGTCTGGGAGGCTGAGGCGAGAAGATCGCTCAAGGTCAAGAGTTCGAAACCAGCCTGAGCAAGAGCAAGACCACGTCTCTACTAAAAATAGAAAGAAATTAATTGGCCAACTAAAAATATATAGAAAAATTTAACCGAGCATGGTGGTGCATGCCTGTAGTCCCAGCTACTCGGGAGGCTGAGACAGGAGGATAGCTTGAGCCCAGGAGTTGGAGGTTGCTGTGAGCTAGGCTAACGCCACGGCACTCTAGCCCAGATAACAGAGTGAGACTCTGTCTCAAAAAAAAAAAAGAAAGAATGCAGACTGAACAACATTAGCTTTTGAGAACGTGACTGTTTCTGAAGAAAACACATTTCCCCAGGTATTACAAATGACTCTGGAAAATAATAGTATTCTGTACATGTGAGATTACATAGTCAAGCTTTGTCCTTTGTCCTGGTCCTGGAATCTAGGTAAAAGAATCAAATAGCACTGCTTGCTGATATGCTGACACATTCTATAATGGCTTCACTAAGGTGTCAAATATGCTTATAAATCAATCTCAAGCAGCCAATTCAAGCACCAGGTAGAAATCTGTATTTCAATAATATTATTTAACATTAGTGTCTCCAGTCCTCATCTCCCTGGTTCTTTCTGTTGCGTGTGACCCTATTCTAAAAGGGGGGTCCTTTGTCCCTTGGTATCCATGACTCTACTCCTCTAGTTTTCATCCTGCACTTCTGACTGCTGTCACTAATCTCCAGAAACATACGAGCTCTTCTTCCAGCCCCTACACACCGCTGCGCCTCCCCTTGGCTCTCTGCTCTTCTTGCACGACACACGGGGCTCTTTAGGCTTTGTGCGGTTGAGACTACATGCTCAGCCTGTTAAAACTACAGACTGCTGCTTCCCAACCCTAGAGACTGTGATTCTGGGGGTCTAGGTGACAGCAAGGACTCTGCATGGGTAAACCGCACAGCTGGTGGTTCTAACACAGGGGCTTTGAGAGAGACACTAATACACACTCATCGCCTGCTGGACAGACAACCTCTTTCAATCTCACCACTTTAACAACAGCCAGTACTTCCAATGACTCTCAAATCTCTACCTCCAGTCCTGTCCTGTTCTCATTAGATGAGATTGGATCTAATTGAACTGAGTACTGGATCCCTATATTTCAGGCCTTACGAGTGCCTCAAACTTCTTTTCCTGGAAGAGGCTCATCATCTTTTCTTCACCCCTGAGCTTCTTCCTGTATTCCCCTGTGAAACCGCCAAGCCTAAGTACTGAAGCCATTTATTTGTTCAACGAACATGTATCTAGCTGCGTACTAGATACCAAGGAATGTAAAATAAAAAGAAAAAAATAAAAATGAAAAATTTTTTAAAAATTATATTAAAAAAACAAAACATGTATCAAACCCTACCATGTACCCAGTTGGGGGCTAAATGAAGGGATTATATCCCTTCATTTAGGGTCAATATCAGGTATACATGGTCCCCATCCTTACTCTGCTTACGTGCGGGGGCACAGACAAAAATCAAGCCAAATAAAGAAAGGAAGAAAATAACAACTTCCCCTCACCTTGAAAGGTAAAGAGAGTCAAGAAAAGCCTTCTTTTGCTGGAGTGAGCAGAAGCAGCCTCCTTGAGAAAGCTGAGATGACTCAAGGCTGAGAAGGAGCCAGCCATGCAAAGCGGGGACCAGCCAGGGGGCTGCGAATTCCAAGCAGAGGGAAAATACAGGCCAAGCTCCCAAACTGGGAAAGAATGCTGAGTTTTCAAGGAACAGAAACAAAACCAGCAGGGCGAGCACATGGTGCACAAGAAGAGCGTGACGTAAAATTAAGCTGGAGAGATGGGGGAAAAAAATCTGTAAAGTGCCATAAAAATAGGAAACACTTTTGTCCAAGACAGAGGGTTTGTTTTCTATTGTTGTTTTTTTAATTTATTTTTTTCTAATTTCAAAATATTAAGTGGGTACAAATGTTTTTGTTACATGGATACCTTTTATAATGCTTAAGTTGGGGCTTTTAGTGTGCCCATCAGCCAAATAGTGTTCACTATACCCAAGAGGTAGGTTTTGATTCCCCTTCCTATGACCTCTACATCTCTTTGTCAAGGCAGGGGTTCTTAACACTTTTTGCGCCCCTACACCCCTTTGGCAGCATGGTGAATCTTAAGGAACTCCTCAGAACGAAATGCTTAAATGCACACAATCAAATCAGTAAGATTGCTAAGAAAACTAGTTATATCAAAATATTAATAAATTTGTGCTCTAGTAATATATATGCTCTTTATTAATACATTAAATAAAACCTAATAGCAGGTCTCATAATTATATTTCAAAGTGGACGTGAATGCAAATAATATTTCAAGATATCTGCAACAATATAATGAAAAGTGTCTGTGATTTCTACAGGTGACAAAGTCACAGGCAGGGCTACTGCCACTACAATTTGTTGTCTGTGTCATAACTGAAGCATAACCAAAATGCTAAATTTCAGTTAGAGGGTAGTAAATATCCAGATATAAGTTTTCCCCATTCAAGTTCTTGGATGCCCTAAATTCTGCTTATTTCTATCTAATCTTCATGGAGAACCCTGGTACCTTAGAAGTCTTCTAACTTAAGTAGACTACTGAGGAACTCGATCTCAGAATATCCCTATGAAACAAAAATGACAGGGACTTTGCTTACTACAAATATGTACAAAAAAGATTTATGACCACTTTGTGTATTTTAGGAAATTCCAAAGAAATGTGAAAATGCAAAACCAAATTTGAATTGAACATTGCTTTGCTTTAAGCACTCGCCCTCAATTTTTTCAATTACAAAACAATGTTTGAGGTCTAAAAAAGAAGATCTGGGACTCCACAAATTGAAGACAAGGGTAAAGTTCTCTGGTGAGAGAAAAATGGGAAGCGTACAAAACATGTATATTCCAGACACTCACAGAAATGTTCATGAACTAGAAAGCCTTCCTCTTCCCACTCCCATTAAGGACAACATCCACTTTTAGAACCTAGCTTTGTGATTCAGTGACCACAGGATAATGCCTGGAACCACCACAGGACAGCTTGTGAGCTGTCGAGGCGTTGGAACAAAGCCACAAAAATGAAAAGCTGCACTTCTGCATTTATCACTTAAGAAATATGTAACGCTTCTGGAACAAGCCAATTACAATTGATTGAGAAGGAAAAGGAGCTTTACTTTACATGCCATCTGTTATCTCAAAAAGCCCAAGCAGACAGTGGCACTCCCTGGGATATTAAAGCATTAACATCATATGGCATAATGGTTAAGAACACAGATTCTGGGGTCACACTGGCCGGGCTTGAATCCCAGCTCCACTAGCTGTGTGACTCAGGGCAAATCACTTCTCTAATCCTCAATCTGCTACCTGAAAAGTAACCCACCTCATGAGGTTGCTGTGAGAAATTAGACTTCACCTAAGTTCACATGTATAAAATGCCTAGCACAGTACTGGGCACTTAGTAAAAGTGGTCAGTCAAGGTTAACTGTTACTTGGATCAACACCTAAGTGGACATATAGGAGTAACATTTATTGGGTGTCGGGAGGGGGGAGGGGGGCAGGGTATATACAACCACAATGAGCAAGATGTGCAACGTTTGAGTGATGGACATGCTTGAAGCTCTTACTTGAGGGAGGAGGGGGTCATGGGCAATATAAGTACCCCCATAATACACTAAAATAAAAAAAATTAAATTAAAAAAAAAAAAAAGGTTAGCTGTTACTAAAACATTCTTGAAAGTTCTGAAAATGAGCAAGTTCTTCCTCCTTCCCCCAATCCCATTACCTCTGTCAAGTAGCCAGTGGAGTTTACAAACTTCTCAAATTCAGCATTACTGACTTCGTAGGCATCCATGTAAAAGGCATCAATAGCAACTCTCCTCGCAGGGCCTTCCCCGTCCTGCTTTATCTGAGGATCATCTGTGCCCATTGTAAATACTCCAGCAGGGATGAGCACCATCTGCAGCAAAAGGGGAAACACAGGCAGTCACGCATCACGCCAAAGCGTGCCTGTGTAAGGCGCAAAGTTCCTAGCACCGAGTAAGCGCTCACTAGTTAGTAAACCCTCGTCACAGAAATGACTGTAACCTTATTAATAGCACGCAACTCTATACCCCAGTGAAAGTGAATAACTAGTCACAAAAAGAAGCGAAAATTCTTTAGGAAAGTAATCTCATTAGTCAAACCTACACATGATAAGAATCTGGGCATGCCATGGAAACAGGTCTAGAATAAGTCACCAAGCCGCTAACTGCTGGAATACAGAGGCGGAGAGGATATCCCACTTTTTTCTTCATATATATTTTCCTTTAATATATCTTTGTTTCTTTTGAATTACTTTTAAAAGCAAATGTAAAAATGCCACATATAATATCTTTAAATATTCACTGCATGCATTTTGGCCACCAATGATAATAGAAGACACTTACATCAGGGAAATAGAATATTTAAAAGTTTACTAAGGGACTATGTGTAAGTCTTTATTAAAATCCTATCTACCTTCCCTCATGAACTCTAAACTCAAGATGACAGTGACTGGGGCAACCTCTGTATTTCCAACACTGAGCACAGGGTCTGAAGACCACACTGAAAACTTTCAGGTAACAAATGTAGACACACCTTCAACATCATGAGTCATTACGAAAGTGCAAATCAAAACTACAATGAGATGCCGCTTCGTAACCACTAGCGTGGCTGTAATAAAAAAAACAGAAAATAACACGTGTTGATAAAATGTGGGGAAATTGGAACCATCATACATTGCTCATGGGAATGTAAAATATTAATAGTACAGCTGCTTTCGAAAACTCTCTGGCAGTTCTCCAAAAATCTATGAAAACAATTATCATATGACCCTAAAATTCCGATCCTAGGTATACACCAAGAGAAAGGAAAATATATGTCCACATAAAAACTTATACAAAAACATTCACAGCAGCATTATTTATAACAGCTAAAAAGTGGAAACAACCCAAATGTCCATCAACTCATGAACAGATAAACAAAATGTGGTATATCCATAAAATGGAATAATATTCCATCATAAAAAGAAATGAAGTACTGGCTCATGCTACAGCATGGATGAACCTTGAAAATATTACACTAAGTGAAAGAATTCACTCACAAAGGGCATAAATTGTATGAATCCATTCATATGAGCTATCCAGAATAGGCAAATCCAAAGAAACGGAGAGTAGACTAGTGGCTCCCTGAGACCACAGGGAGGCAGGAATGGGGGAATGATTGCTAACAGGTATAGGGGTTCTTCTTGGGATGATGAAATGTTCGGGAATTATTAATAGATAGTGATGATGGTTATGACATCTCGTGACTATACTAAAAACCTGGAATTTGTACACTTCAAAAAGCATGAATTATATGGTGTGTGAATTATCTCAGTTTTTTAAAAAACCACAGGCCCTCCACCATTTAATATATCATCTGTCAGAAATACACTTTTTGCAGACACAATGTCTTATTTTCAAATAATATGAATGAAAAGTCAACTCATAGACTTCGCAGCAGCCTAGGAATTGCCAAGTCTCTGATCTTTTATAAACAAGGGTTTAATGCCACAGAAATAAAAAGGATCACAGGGGAACAATTATAAACCTACAAATTGGATAACCTAGAAAAAAATGGATAAATTCCTAGAAACACACAACCTACCAAGGCTGAATCAAGAAACAGAAAATCTGAAAAGACTGGTAACAAGTAAGGAGATTGAATCAATAACCCCAATACTTTAAAAACTCCCATTGAAGAAAATCCTGGGACCAGAGGGCTTCTTGGCAAAATTCTACCAAATATTTAAAGAAGAACTGCCAAAAGTTCTCAAACTCTTCCAAAAAAACTGAAGAAGGGGGAACACTTCCAAATTCATTTTACGAGACCAGCATTACCCTGATACCAAAACCAGCCAAGGACACTATAAGAAAAGAAAATCACAGGCTAATATCCCTGAGATGCAAACACAGATGCAAACATTCTCAACAAAATACCAGCAAACCAAATCTAACAGCACATTAAAAGGATAAAATACCATAATCAACTGGGATTTATCCCTGGGACCAAAGGATGGTTCAACATGTACAAATCTATACATGTGATACACCATGTTAACAGAATGAAGGACAAAAGCCATATGATTATCTCAATAGATGCAGGAAAAACATTTGACAAAATTCAGTATCTTTTCATGATAAAAACTCTCAATAAATTAGGCATATAAGGAATGTACCTCAACACAATAAAGATCATATATGAAAAGCCTACAGCTAACATCACACTCAATGGGGAAAAGTTGAAAGCTTTTCCTCTAAGATCCAGAACAAGATAAGGACTCCTACTCTTGCCAATTCAGTATAGTACTGCAAGTCTCAGCCAGAAAAACTAGGCTCTAAGAAATAAACAGCATCTCAACTGGAGAAAAAGAAATTAAGTTGCTCCTGGCTGAAGATGACATGATCTTATATATAGAAAACTCTAATGACTCCACTAAGAAAACTGTCAGAACTGACAAATAAATTCGGTAAAGGATGCAAAAATCAATAGCATTTCTTTATACTAACAATGAACTATCTGAAGAAGAAATTAAGAAATCAATCCCATTCACAATAGCATCAAAAAAAAAAAAATACTTAGGAGTAAATTTAACCAAAGAGGTGAAAGATCTGTATAATAAAAACTATAAAACAATGATGAAAGAAATAGGAGACAACAAAAATAAATGGAAAGGTACCTGTGTTCATGGATTGGTTGAATTAATATTGTTAAAATGCCCACACTACCCAAAGCAATCCACAGATTCAACGCATTCCCTAACAAAATTCCCATAATTTTGTTAGCAAAATTAATGTGATTGCATCAAACTAAAAAGCTTCTGCACAGCAAAAGAAACAATTAATAGAACTCAACTCAATAGCAAGAAAGCAAAGAACCAGATTAAAAAATGGGCAAAGGACCTGAATAGATAGTGCTCACAATAAGAAAAACAATGGCCGAGTGTGGTGGCTCACACCTGTAATCCTAGCACTCTGGGAGGCTGAGGTGGGCAAACAGTTTGAGCTCAGGAGTTTGAGACCGGCCTGAGCAAGTACGAGACCCTGTCTCTACTAAAAAAATGGAAAGAAATCAGCTGGACAACTAGATATATATATATATAATTAGCCAGGCATGGTGGCTCGTGCCTGTAGTTCCAGCTACTCGGGAGGCTGAGGCAGGAGGATTGCTTGAGCTCAGGAGTTTGAGGTTTCTGTGAGCTAGGCTGACGCCACGGCACTCTAGCCCAGGCAACAGAGTGAGACTCTGCCTCAAAAAAAAAAAAAAAGACATACAAATATCCAAAACATATAAAAAAAAATGCTCATCATCACTAATCATCAGGGAAACAAATCAAAACTACAATGAGATATCATCTCATACTTGTTTAATCAGCTCTTGTCAAAAGATGAAAGATAGCAAGTGTTGGCAAGGTAAGGGGAAAAGGGAACCCTGTGTGCCCTGCTGTGGGAATGTTTAATTTAAATGGATTATGGAAAACAGTATGGAGATCTCTCAGAAAACTAAAATAGAATTACCATATGATCCAGCTATCGCACTTCTGGGTATATAGCCAAAAGAAATAAAACCAGTATGCCAAAGAGGTATCTACATTTGCATGCTCATTACAGCATTATTCACAATAGGTAAGATATGGAAGCAACCTAGGTATCTATCCATCACTGGATAAATGGATAAAGAAGATGTGGTATATAAATATAATGGAATACTATTCAGCCTTAAGAAGGAAATCCTGCTATTTGGATAAGCATGAATGAACCTGGAGGACATTATACTAAGTGAAATAAGCCAGGCACAGAATGACAAATACCTTGATTTCAGAAAGGACTTAATAAGGGTTCAAATTCCTCACTTATATGTGGAATCTAAAAAAAAATGAATAGTAGATAATAGAATGGTAGGTAGTTATCAGAGCCTGGGAGAGAGGGGTGGATAGGGAAAGGAGAGATGTTGGTCAAAAGGGTACAAACTTTCAGTTACACAGAAGGAATAAGCTTTAGAGGTTTATGGCATGGAGTGGTGACTATAATAAATAATAATGCACTGTATATCCCAAAATTACAAAAAGAATAGATTGTAAGTGTTTTCACCACAAAATAATTATGTGGGGTGATGGATTTGTTAACTTAACTAGATTTAGTCATTCCACAATGTAAACATATCAAACATAACGTTGTACCTCACAAATATATAATATATGCAATTATTATTTGTCAATTAAAATTTAAATTTTTAAATAAATTAATTTTTTTAAAAGAAGGGTTCAAATTAAACAGGAGGGAAAAGAAGTCAAAGAGAGATAACTAGGTGGAAATAAGAGAGATTGAGTGTGGTTTAGCAACAAGAGCAGAAGAGTTAGAAAAACAAGATAAGAAACAGAAATTAGGAAACCATGATCATTGATTCTATATTCTGTTTCCACTGACGCTCCTTGCTAGTAGTTGTTCCAATTCTGTGCATGTTATTTCCCAATAAAAGTGGTGCTATTTTCATCTCTGATAAATAAACAATTTTATTTGTCTAATATATTACTACTATTCCAAGAGATCATCTTTGATTATTTCTGTCCCCTACTCCCAACACTACATAGGCCACCTAGTCTTACTGGATATCCTAAATATATTTCTCTTTCATCTCTCCCTCTTTTCTGTTCCCAGGTAACTTCAGCAGCCTCATAATTGACCTCCGGGTTCATTCGTTCACATCCCTCCTTGCTTTTAAGCCATCTACCTTTCATTTAATCATTCGTTCAATAAATATTTAAGCCCCTGCTAATCTTTCTGAAAAAGCCAGTCTTCTGTATCCAATGCAATTCATCACAGCTCTGTTTCTAATAGAAACAGATTGGAAACAGCCTAATAGTAGACTCATTAAGTCATCTGTGGGCCATGGGTAAGAGTGAAAATTAAGCAGCCATGAGAAAAGGAAAACACTTGTGTGTAGCTGTCCGCGTTCTTCGCCTCCCACTTTGGGAGCAGAGAGCCAGAAGGTCGCCACTAATCCGCCACTTTTCCCCCCAAAGAAGAGGAGAAAATAAGAGGAAGCTTTTCATGTACTGATATGGAAAGATCTCACCAAGACAAAGAGTAAGGTGCACAACAGTAAGTGTGGTGGGCTGTCATTTTTGTGAAAGGAGGTTGTGGGATACAGAGTCACATATTTTTGTGTTTACGCATATTTGCAGAACATGGCTCTGGGAAAATATATGAGAAACGCATGCAGTAGTTGTCTGAATGGAAGATTATCAGGTAAATGGAAAGATTCTCACTATATACTCTGTTATTTAGTTTTTGAGCCATGTAAAGCCATCTACTGAAAAAAATAAAGTGTCAATCTGATTACACCACTTTGCTACTTAAGTTCTTCAAGAATTCCCCGCACCTTTCAGAGTAACATTAATCTAAACTTCAGGCCGGGCGCAGCGGCTCACGCCTGTCATCCGAGCACTCTGGGAGGCCGAGGCGGGAAGATTGCCCAAGGTCAGGAGTTCAAGACCAGCCTGAGCAAGACCCTGAGTAAGACCCCCGTCTTTATCAAAAATAGAAAGAAATTAATCGGCCAACTAAAAATATATAGAAAAAATTAGCCAGGCATGGTGGCACATGCCTGTAGTCCCAGCTACTCGGGAGGTTGAGGCAGGAGGATCGCTTGAGCCCAGCAGTTTGAGGTTGCTGTGAGCTAGGCTGATGCCACAGCACTCTACCCAGACAACAGACAAAAAATTAAAACAAACAAACAGGCCGGGCGCAGTGGCTCACGCCTGTAATCCTAGCTCTCTGGGAGGCTGAGGTGGGCGGATCGTTTGAGCTCAGGAGTTCGAGACCAGCCTGAGCAAGAGCGAGACCCCATCTCTACTATAAATAGAAAGAAATTAATTGGCCAACTAATATATATATAGAAAAAATTAGCCG
>VSMD01109685.1:0-44540 GCA_008750895.1 Mirza zaza
CCCCCCTCCCCCAGTGCACCCCCCACTGCACCCCTCCCCCCACAGCAGCCCAGTGATCCTTGTGAAATGCACAAGCCAGAGTCTCCCCAAGGCCTCCTGTCCCTCAGGGCTCCCCACTGTGCTCAGGGTCAAGGTCAAACCCCTCCACCTGGTTCCCAAGGTCCCTCGGGGTCCAGCCCCTGCTGCCTCCTCCGTCTTCTCAATCCTTGGTCACCCCCACCCTCAAGAACCCGTCTGGGCCGCAGGGACCCACCTGCCGTCCTGCTAACGTGTGTCGCCCACGGGCTGTCCCCTGGGCCTTGCGGGAGCTCGTCCCTCGACCCGGAAGCCCCCCCTCCTCACTGACCCCTCCCCTGGGCCTCCAGGGATGTCCCTGCCTGTCCCACGCTGAGAGGGGCTTCCTCCGTGTCCCCACAGCCCTCTGTGCCTCTGTCATCGCAGGACTGACCACCCGCCTCCCCCTGTGACTGGGGGCAGCCGGGGGCAGAGGCGCGGCCCGCTCTCCTCCGTAGCCCGGGACCCGGCTGCAGCCCTGGCGCCGACCAGGTTTCCGGGTTCACTGGCTGCGTCAGCGTGGGGGACAGCGAGTCCTAGTGGCCAGACAGTGAGACCAACGTCATCTATCACTCATCTCTTAGGCTGTGGCAGACATTAGTGGGGACCCCCTGCTACTAGGGGGTGGTCCCAACTCAGCCTTGGGGTGATTCTGACTGGTCTGATTCCTTGGCCAGTGATTGGTACAAGAGTTTCTATGTTCCACTCAATGAAATAGAATCAGATCTCTCTTTGGTGAGGCTTCTAGAAAAGATTTATTTTCCTCAATAAAAGGGATAGACTCAATTAGTATTAATACAACTTTCCTAGCCTTTGCACAAACTCTTCCTCCTGCCTGCTACCCAGACGTGATGTCTGGAGCTGCTGCAGCCACTTCATGAACATGAAGTTACCAACCCAAGGATGAGAAGCCACATGTACTGGAGACCCAGAGCAGAAAGAACCTGGGTCCTATCCTATCTGGTACCATGAACAGCTGAGCCAGGGCCATCTGTCACACACCTCTGTACCTCTTTTCAGATGAAAGAAACAAACCTCTAATTTTTCAAGCCACTGTTTGCCAGATTCTCTGTCACTTGCAGTTAACACAGTTGTAACTGAAACAGACAGGCCTGAGTTCAAGTCCCTGCTCTGACATGGAAGAGCTGGGTGGCCTTAGCCTATCCAACCTAAGTTTCTCAAAATGTAATTTTTTCAGCTGTTAAAATGGTATTGATGGGGCCCCCTACAGAGCTGGCCAACCTTTGTGGAACCCCCCAGGAGGTCCTAGGGGGCCGTGTCAGCGGAGAAGGGCCGTGTTGGAATGTGGAGACCTGGATCCACTCCTGGGTCTCCTTACTCTATAGGGATCCACCGCAAGTCCATCGCCTCCCAGGTCTTGGCTTCCTGAGCCCCAAGAGGGGACGGACCGAGTCTGCCTGGTTCAGTGCAAGGCTTAGTATGGTATCAAAATGACTAACACTTATCAAGAGCTTGTCATGTGCAGACCTCAATCTAAGCAGTTTGCACAAATTGTCTCCCCAATTCTTATCACATTCCTATAAGAAAAATACTGATTTTTAACATGTCCTGTTTGCAAATGTGAAAATGTGGGCACCGAGAGGTTAAGTCGCTTGTCCTGAAACACACAGCTGACAAGTGGCAGAGATGAAATGTGCACCCAAGCAGGCAGATGCCAGAGCTCATGGTCTTAACCGCCACGCTATGCTGGCCTGGCACTCAGCAGGTGCTCAATAATGGCTGCTGAACGGATGAATGAATATGCTGAGAGGGTGCCCAGGGACGACATGGGCTCCAGTCCAGCTCCTTCCAGCCCTTCCCTACTCGCGAGCGGCCCCTCGGGGCGGAGCTCCGAGTCTAACACAAGACCCCCCCCCAGACGCCCCAGACCCACCCAGCAGTGCCACCCAGGCTCACCGCACCCCTGGGCTCAGGCCCTCCACCCGCAGACGCCTTCTCTTCTCGCTCGTTCTGTTAATTCCTTCGCTCTCGTGTTAACTTTTATTACTTATTGATTTTCCCCAGCCCGCCCCAGCCATATCCATTCCTACCTGCTTGAAGTAGTAGGAGCCATTCAGTGGGAGGAGCGGACGCAAAATTCCATGCCACAGATGAGGACCCACACTCACGGGGCCAGAGCCTTCCGCGGGGCAGGCGCGGCTGGGCTGGGAGACCGAGGCGGGGGCTCTCGTCCACCTCCCGAGGCAGGGCGGGGGCGAGCTGGCCCTGGAGGCGGCTTGGCGAGGGTCCTGGGTCTGGGACTGGGACAGGAATGCGCCCTGGGGTGACGGGAGGCTCAGGCGGTCCGGTGGGTACGCGCAGGGCCGCGTCCGAGGTGGAGGCCGAGGGAAGGCCGGGTGGGAGGCTGAGAGGGGTCACACGGAACGGCGGCCACAGGGGAGGAAACGGGTGAGCCCGAGGCCAGGCCCGACGGGGCAGAGAGGCTGCGCGCTCCCGTGCGCTGGCCTCGCTGGGCGTCATGTCGCCCGCCACCCGCGCCCCAAGGAAGAGCGGCCACAGCAGTAACAGAGGTGCCTGGGGCGCAGACGGCAGGGCGCTGGCGCTGGGAGGGGAAGCCCAAGCCTGAGCCCCGTCCCCAGCCACCAGCCACACTGCCCTGAGGGGCCATCGCGGTGGGCGACCTCTGTGGGACCGCAGAGGGCTCCTGGGAGGCCGCGTCACAGTGGAAGGAGCGCGTGTCAGGGTGCGGAGACCCCTCTGGGCCGCCGTTCACCAAACAGGGACCCGGGCCTGTCCGTCCCTCCTGCATGAGGCTGCTCTGCGGTGGAGGGACACCGTCGGCTCCTGCCTCTCGCAGCGTTGGGGAAGGCGCAGTGAGGTCTCGTCACAGAGCTCCTCATGCTCAGTGCCCGGGCCACGGGGACGCCATGGGGGGGGGGGTGGTGGAAGTGGTGATAAACATGACAGTGAAGAATATGCTGATGGTCATGACAATGATGGTGATGATGATGGTGTTGGTGACGGAGATATTATGGTGATAACGATGTGTGGTGGCAGCAGTGGAGGGTGAGGATACAGACAGAAAGCCCCAAGTGACACCTGACCCCACTCCTAATTATCCATCCCCATAATGCCATGACCCCTCCTCCAGCTCCCAGCTGCCACTCCTGCTGCTGTGCTGTGTTGGGGTCGTGTCTGACCCTCACCGGACCATCGTCTCCACAGCTGCAGGCCTGGGTCTGCTGCAGCCTGTCCTGCAGCTCTGTCCTGCTACAGCTCTGTCCCCGGCAGCAGGCTCAGTACCTGGCACAGGACAGGTGTGCACTGTGCGTCTGCCCAGTGACTTGGCAGGAGGCAGAGCAGCAGGAGCCAGGCCCTCTGTGGCCCCCGGTCCCGGGACATCCACAGGCTGCCGTCCCCCTGCTGCCCCGGCACCGTCCCCCAACTCCTGGTCTCGGGGGCACCAACAGGGCTTGGACGCCCCCAGGGCTCAGGAGCCTCCTTCTCAGGCTGAGCCTTCCAAACCCCGGCCTGCCCTGGGTCGGTGGCAGCTCATGTACCCGAGCAGCTGTGGCCATTTGCTTCATGGTGACAGTCACCGGGGTCCCCTGCTTACTGCACCGCACGGTAATTGGGCGCGAGCGCAAGGGGCTTGGTGGACATCAAGGCGCAGGAGGCCCCCCAGGGACGCCCAGCGTGGGGCTCGCTGGTGCCTCCTGGGCCCTCAGAGCGCAGACTCTCCCCCCTAGTCCTCTGGGCGGCGGGCTGGGAGCCGGTTTCCCCCCACCCGCCCTCCAGGCCGCTCCTCTCCGGCCTCCCGGGCGGCTGTGGCTGAGTCCCTGCTGCGCCCTCCGCGCCCGTCTCCAGGGCAGCGGGACGCCTGAGCTCTGCCGGGTGGGTGACACTCAGGGGGCTCAGTCTCCGCAGGGCTGCCTGGTCCCCAGCCTGCGGTGTGGGCAGCGGGGACGCCGCGGCTGCAGCTGCAGGGACAGGAGGCCCGTCCTCCACCGAGCGCCAGAGCGGCCCACGCTGGGCTCGCCATCACAACCTACGGCTGCAAGGTAACACGAGAGGAAACGAGGTCACACGGGGCCGGGCCCCCTCCTGCGAGGAGTGAAGCCAGTTAGCAACGGGGCTTTGAGGGGCACAGGCTGAGGGACGCAGGCAGGCGCCTCTCAATCTGTTGCCTCCTCAGACCCAGAGAGGTAAAGACACTTGCCTGAGGTGGCACAGCACAGGAACTACAGAGCAGGGACTGGAACTCAGGTCTTTCAGGGACATGGCACTGCCCCAAATCAACACTCCAGGCAGGGGTGGGGGAAGAGGGAGGGCGGGGTGGGGTCCGCTTGCTGTGAGTGGCAGTGGGAGGGGGCAGACAATGTCCAGTCACAGGCACTCCATGAGCACAGGGCAGCCTCCCTCCTTTTCTGCTGCATCTGCAGGGCCTGGCACACAACAGGCGCTCAATAAATGCCCGCTCCCTGCAGAACCCCCGGCCCTCCCCACTGGGCCGCGTGGGCTGCTGTGGGCCGAGTGAGGCTGCGGCTCTTACCATGTCCTCCCCGCACCGGCGGTCACCCCCAGCACCCGACTTCACTCCACCCCTCCCCTCCTGACGACAGAGGTCTCCGGACTTGGAAATTGCTGCTTGGAGTGTGCACGTCCCTCCGAAAGCCACAGGCTGAGACCCGACCACCATGGTGCGGGTATGAGAAGGCTGCGCCTCTGGGAGGAGATCGTTAGGCCGCGAGGGCTCCACCTCGGGAATGGAAATGATGCCTCACGAAGGAGGCTTCAGAGAGCTTCCGTCCCTTCTGCCACTCGAGGACTCTGTATTTGTCCCCTCCAGGGGACGCAGCAGCAGGGCGCCACCTGGGCAGCGGGGAG
The DNA here is from genome assembly GCA_008750895.1 of Mirza zaza. Lineage (NCBI taxonomy): Eukaryota > Metazoa > Chordata > Mammalia > Primates > Cheirogaleidae > Mirza > Mirza zaza. Next base: position 4,903 of record VSMD01109685.1, read on the forward strand.
CAGCCTCCCCAGACACCAGGTCTGCAGGCGCCTTAATCTCGCACGTCCCAGCCTCCAGAACTGGGAGAAACAAATTTCTGTTCTGTATGTATTACCCAGGCTGAGGGATCTTGTTACAGCCACGCAAACGGGCTAACTCGGAAATCCATCTGAGTTAAAATAAATAAACACATACATAAAACTCGGCTTGCTTCCTCCACTTCTCTGTCATTGCACCAGGCGCTGGTCCCACTCCCAGCCCTCGGACCTGCAGCCCGCTGCGTCTCCCTGCCCTGCCCAGGACAGAAGGGCCCCTGTTTGGGAAACGAGGGGAGGATGGACGAGCTGATACTCAGGGAAGGTCACCTCCTCTGCAGGGACAGAGACTGGCCTGGATGAGGGCGGAGCGTGGGCACTGGGCACACGGCGTCACTGAGGCATCTCACCCGCGACCCGGTAATGCCCACCTGTGGGGTTGCGTGCCCAGGGGTTAAAACAGAGCGCACGCCATCGTCACTGGCAGGACCTGGCTGCCCTGTCCCCGCGCCTGCGATGGGCTGTGGCTGCTCTCACGGGCGAGGACCACAGGGGGTCACGGTGCAAAGGGCTCTGCAGACTCAAGTCCTGGGCCTGGGTCCTCGGGACCCCACTCGGGGCCTCCTCCCGGGCCCCACTGGCTGTTCCCTCCCAGCGGCCCCCACCGCTGCCTGGCCAGAGATGAAGGGTCGGGACGGCGGCCGCTGTCCAGACGGACACAGCTGGAGGCAGAGAGAGGGAGGCAGGTGTGAGCTAGGGACGTCCCTGCGTCACTGCTCTGCAGCCAGAGCTCCCTGTGGCCAGGTGGCAGGGCACGGAGATGCCCCTTCCAGTCCCCGTTCCCTGGGGCAGGCGGGTGGCCCAGCCGTTTACACGCCCAGGTCCAGAGTCGGCCCAGCCTGGCCTGGCTGCCCACCAGTGGTGTGAACCTGATCGTGTCTGTCCACCTCCCTGAGCCTCAGTTTCCTCATCTGTGAGGTGGGCGTGTTGGGGCACCTGCCTCCAGGGCTCTCGAGAAGAGCAGGACAGCGATGTCCGGCACAGCTCCTGTGTCATGTGACCGCCCAGACCCCTTCCTCTGAGCTGCGGCCCCGTCTCTCAAACCCTCCCCTCTCCCCGCACCCACTGCCCGCCAGAGTGCGGCCGCCCTCCCCGCCTCGGCCGCCCTCCCCGCCCCGGCCGCCCTGCCATCTAGAGGGAGAAGGACACGTGGACGCACCTGGGAAGTGGGAGACCGAAGCTTTCCCAGAGGGCTCTGCCCAGGGCTGGGGCTGTTTGGCGGGAGATCAGGGAAGGCTTCCCGGGGGAAGTGGCCCTTGATTTGAACCAAGAGTATTTTTTTCCAGATGGAAATGGGAGCAGGGGGGAGGGAGGCCTCCAGGAAGAGGAAGTCGCAGGTCATTACTGAAGCGTCCAGGTGAGGGGTGAGGGCCTCAGAGGGAGGCAGCCGAGGTTTGAGCCTGGCTTTCAGTGCTGGGCAACACCTCTCTGTGCCTCTGTTTCTTCATCTGTAGCCTGAGGACCCTCCCTCAGGGGTGTTGGGAGGACGGAATGAGTGGGCCCCAGAGCACCTGCGCTGGGGCAGGGCAGAGCCCCACCCAGGGGCAGAGCCCGGAGATCTCTGAGACCAGACAGGAGTGGTAGGGCCCCTGGCTCTGCCCTGCATGACCCTGGCATGCCAGAGCCCTCCCTGGGCCCAGTTCCCATCTGTAGGTGGGGGCGGGCCCACTTGCGGGCTGCCGGACGCCCCCAGGACAAACCAGCAAAGCCTGGCCCAGGCAGGTGCTCCCAGGATCCTGCTTTCAGGCCCGGATGTGGCCGGATAATTGAAACCTCAGGAGCGAAGGAGTCCCAGGGAGGGTGTGTGGGAGGAGAAGAGAGGAAGGGAAAGCAGTCCCGGGGGAGCCCTGGAGCCCCTGCCCTGATTCTGTCCAGGGACCCCTCAGAGCTCAGAAAGAGGAACCCGACTCTGGCTGCAGCAGGAGAGTGAAAAGTTAGACACAGAGAAGAACTTTCTCACCAAGACAGAGACCAAGAGTGTGAGTATGAAGCCAAGCTCCCCTCATATTCACTGTGGGACACAGGCAAGCAACTTGACGTCTCCATGCCTCAGTTTCTTCATATGTAAGATGGGGAGAACAGGTGTGCCTGCCTCAACAAGGTAGTCCATGCAAAGTGCTGTGCCCACTCAGCACTGAGTTAAGTCTCAGTGATGATAAGGGGGGACAGGTGGTGATGGAGATGAAGATTGTGAGAACCACTGTCTCAGGATCGCCCCTCGGAGGGTGGGATCCAATCCACACGCACCCAAAATTGGTTCGGATGTCGGATCTGAGGATATCACACACTCACCAGGAGGTATGAAAAGACTTATTACCCACACAGGAGGATTTTGGGAAGAGCAAGGCATACACCAGGCTGTGCACTTGGCCTGAGCAAAGAGGGGCGAATGGTCTGGTTTATAGTGTGGTTAGTGGGGAGGGTTCTGCACATGGGACATGGTTTGTCTGCTCTGAACCTCCCTGCCAAGGGAGGGAGCCCGGGCTTTCCTATCAGTGTGTCCAGATATGAGACAAAAAGGGAAAAGAAAAGGAGTGTGACCTGAGAACTGTTAGCAGTTCAACACCTTTATTACCATGCTGGTAATGATAATGACAATGCAGTGATGATGGTGATGAGGGTGATGATGATGATGGTGGTGATGGTAATGATGGTGATGGTGATGATGGTGATGATGGTGATGGTGATGATGGTGATGGTGATGATGGTAATGGTGATGGTGATGATAGTGATGGTGATGATGATGGTGGTGATAGTGATGATAGTGATAGTGATGGGATGGTGGTGATGGTGATGATGGTGGTGATAGTGATGGTGGTGATGATGGTGATGATAGTGATAGTGATGGTGATGGTGATGATGGTGATGATGATGGTGGTGATAGTGATAATAGTGATAGTGATGATGATGGTGATGGTGGTGATAGTGATGATAGTGATAGTGATGGTGATGGTGATGATGGTAATGGTGATGGTGATGGTGATGATGGTGATGATGATGATGGTGATGGAGATGATGATGGTGGTGATAGTGATAGTGATGATGGTGATAGTGATGGTGATGATGGTGATGGTGATGCTGGTGATAGTGATGATAGTGATAGTGATGGTGATGGTGGTAATGGTGACAGTGATGGTGATAATGGTGATGGTGATGGTGATGATGATGGTGGTGATAGTGATAATAGTGATAGTGATGGTGATGGTGATGATGATGGTGATAGTGATGGTGGTGATGGTGATGAAGGCAGGCCCTATGGTCCAGCTCTCTCTTTCTCCCTCCTCTATTTTAACCAGAGACCTTCATGATCCATCCTCCCATCCCTCCCCAGGATTTGACAAACAAACCTTTGCGCCTATCACTGTATCATCAATGTTTGTTTGGTGAATTTCTTAGCTGAGGGCTGTGGAGGATGCAAATCATGGCATGTGAAGGGGAGCACAGGTTTGTTCTTCAAACCCCAGAGATGAAAATTTGGAGGATGGGGCGGGGCCAGAGCTCCAGAGAGGTTGAGAAGGCAAATGCCAGTCTCCTTGGCCCTGAAGGGAGAAAGCTCATGGATGGCCCAAGTAAGCCCCAGTGTCACAAGTCATGGATGGTGGCGCGAGGGTGGAGATAAAGCCCTTGGCCCTTTGAAGCTGATGCCAAGGAAGTGGCCAGCTTCCCCAGCAGTTCTGCCCTGCCAGAGACTACAGCCGTGATTCACAGGGCTCATGGGGCCAGGTCCTGAGCTTTCACACAAAGGTGGGAGTTATTTCTTTGTTTCAGATGAGAACCGGGCTAAGAGGTGGCATGTGGCCTGCCCAAATCTGCCCCAGGTCTGTATGAAGTCATGGCTGGCCCTGTTCTCTGAAGCACACCGATGCTACACTAACAAGGAAGGTTTGGGTATTTTAATCTCATAGAATCCAGTCCCTTCCCTGCAGGGAAACCATTAATGGAGGGGCTGGTGGAAAATTGAGTCAGGGGTTCTACACTGGGCAGAATTAATTGGAACTTGCTCATTGCCTCTTTGCTCCTCTGAGCAGCCTCAAAACATGGCAGTATACTTCAAAATAAAAAGTGTGCATCAAAGGGCACAACCGACAGAGTGAAAAAGCAACCCATGAAATGGGACAGAATATTTACAAATCATATATCTGATAAGGGGCTAATACCCAAAATATATAAAGAACTCCTACAATACAATTAAAAAACAAACTACCAGATTTTAAATGGGCAAAGGAATTGAATAGACATTTCTCCAAAGTGGATATACAAATAGCTGATAAGCGCTCTAAAAGATGCTTAACATCACTAATCATGAAAATGCAAATCAAAATCGCAGTGAGAAACCAGCCCCACCCATTAGGACAGCTAATACCGAAAAGCAAACAAACAAAACAAAACCAGAAAATAACAAGTGTTAGGACGTAGAAAAATTGGAACCCTTGTGCACTGTTGGTGGGAGTGTAAAATGGTGCAGCCCCTGTGGAAAACAGCATGGCAGTGCTTCACAAAATTAAAAGTAGAATTATTAATACCTTATGACCCAGCGACCCCACTTCTGAGTATATATCCAAAAGAAGTGAAAGTAGGGTTTTAAACAGACATTTGTACACCCGTATTGTTCTAGCCAGGGCTCTCCAGAGAGACAGAACTGACAGAAGACACGTATGGAAAGATATACGAGAAGGGTTTACTAGGGGAATGGGCGCAACTCAATTATGGAGGCTGAGAAGACCCACCACAGGCCACGTGCAAGCTGCAGAACAGGAAATCTGGCCGCACGGCTCAGTCCAGTCTGAAGGGCTCAGCCCCAGAGAAGATGATGGTGTGACTCAGTCCAAGCCCAAAGCCTGAGAGTCTAGGGGGCTGCTGGTGTGAGTCCCAGGGTTCAAAGGTCAGAGAACCTAAAATTCTGACATCCATGAGCAGGAGAAGGAGGCGTCTGGCTCCAGAGGAGAGAGCAAGAATTTGCCCTTCCTCTGCCTTTCCTTTCCCCTGGGCCCCCAGCGGATGGGATGGTGCCATCCATGTTGAGGGCGGATCCTCCCCACTGCGTCCACTGACCCCCACACCGTCTCCTCAGAAACGCCCCACAGACACACCTGGGGCGGCCCAGTCACTCTAACCAAAGGCAGAACCGCCTCGGTTTCCCTTATAGCAGAAGAGGCGCGGGCTCTGTGACTGCTGAGCGTTGAGAATAATTAATGCTTTACCATCCTCTGGGTGTCCCTTAATCCAGTCAAGTTGACACCCGAATCAACCAGCACACACATTCATAGCAGCATTACTCACAGTAGTCAAAAGGTGGAAGTAACCTCACTGTCCACAGACGTATGACTGGATAAACCAAATGTGCTGTATACATACGGTGGAATGTTATGCAGCCTAAAAAGGAAAGAATTCTGACATATGCTACAACATGAATGAAACGTGAGGACATTATGCTAAGTGAAATAAGCCAGCCACAAAAATACAGAAACTATATGAGCCCACTAACAGGTAGTCCAATTTGTAGAGACAGATTATAGAATGACAGTTGCCAGGGACCAAGGGGAGGGGAGATTGAAGAGTTATTAATATTATCTAATGGATACAAAGTTTCAGTTTGAGAAGATGAAAAAGTTCTGGAGATGGATGGTGGTCATTGTTGCACAACAATGTGAATGTACGTAATGCTACAGAACTATACGCTTTTAAAAGGTGTTAAGATAATAAATTTTGTTGTGTGTGTTTACTACCATTAATAACTCTTAAAAATATATATGATTATAGATCTATGGTCCCAAAGCCTCTAGAACCACAAGAGTATGAAAGAGACACAACATTTGACCATCCAGACTCAATGGACTCTCAGAGACCCCCGCTCTCCTAGGGTGTAACTTTCATCATTTATTTGGATAAGAAAACTGAAGCTCAGAGAGGCTGAGTGAGCTCCCCAAGGTTGCACAGCAGGTTGGAAGCAGAGTCTGGCTCATATAGCTGGCCTGTTCTGATTCCACACCTATTTCCCCAGCCGCTGCCCCAAGCGGCTTCTAGAAAACGTTTACCAGGAGCCCCATGTACATGCATATTCATGACCCCTGAACCAAGACCCAGAGGTCTCCAAGCCAGCTGTCCTGGCGTGGCATTGGAGGCCACTTTCCCAGAGTTCTCTGCGTGCTCCCAGCATCCTCCACTCCAGCAGGTCCCTGAAAACATGGGCCCCTCGACTCCCCTCCGCTTCCTACCCAGATTGTTTTACATCCCAGGGCTTCCTCCCCATCTGTCACAGGCTGCGCTTCCTCCAGCACTGCCCCTGCACCCCCAGCTGCCTGCCACACTCCCGCGGGGAGACAGGGCTGCGGGCTCCCGGCCAAGCCCGTGGGCGCTCTCACCAGCAACAGCACGCTGCAGGCAAGCACTCGGGAGTGGCCTCAGCTGCCCCCTTCCCGGGAGGAGTCCCCAGTCTTGTAAGGAATCCTAACTCTGTCTTCCCACTCACCCAGCCCTGCTTCCCGGCACGGATTACAGCCTCCACTTTGACCTCAATCTGACAAGGACAGCCTTCCCCAGTGTCTTCCTCTCTCCCCAAAATGTTGAGAACGACTGGTCAAAGTTCTTGGTTCTACTGTTTACAGGCTGTGTGACCCCAGGCAATCTAGCCCCCTCTCTGAACCTCGGTTTCTTCATCTGTAAAATGGAGACACAAGTAATGACTACTTCTCAGTGAGTTTCTGAATGAGATTATAATGGAATTATTAAGCAAAGCCCCTGACTCCTAGGAAGGGCTCAATAAATGCTCACAAAAAATGTTTCTTCTCCCCTTTTTCATTTCAGTGACCTAGAGAGAGTGTGCGTTTTGACATCAGAAAGTCTTGGATTTGAGTCTTTGGTCCGGCATTTGCCAGCTGTATGAACTTGGACAAGTTGCCTAATTTCTCTGAACGTGTTTCCTCTTTGGTTAAAACAAACAAAGGTGGGTAACCAGCATAAAGTTGTTTCAGTGAAGACTACAGGAATCACAGCAGGCCCAGAACCCAGCACAGTGCCCCGCACACAGTAGGCGCTCACATGCCAGCTGAGCCCTCCCACCTGTTGTCCTCCGCACAGGCGAGCCACGTCAGCACCGTGCAGGACACCACAGACCCCTCAGCCTTCCCTTCTGTGCCTCCCCTGGTGGCCACCGTGAGTGGGTTTCACAGCAGAAATGGCTGTTTCTGCAGAGACTGATTGTGATGGAGCCGCCAACACAGGCATTGAGGAACAGCGTCTCCGGGAGCCCCTGGAATCCTGGGGTGGGGGGGCCTGCCCTGTCATTGGTCCCCTGCCCTGAATTCCTGATTGGGTCTCTGAAGCAGTGACCCTGTCAAGGCGCCATCAGGTCCTCGGTTCCCCGCAGGGAGCAGGGACGAGGGGAGGCAGAGACAGACCCGGGCTGCAGCTCCGGCCCTCGCCTGCCTCCCGTGTGCAGTGGGGCAAGTCCTCCCCACTGGGGGCAGCCTCCTCACCTTGCAGACAGCAACGCGATGGCGGCCACCTCCGGGCGGAGGGAGTCGGGTGGCTGGACTTGTAGAAAATGTCAGGGCCTGGCATCCCACAGGTGTTAATGAATGGCACCAATTACCGTTGTCACTGTTGTTTAAACCCAGCATTCCTCCATTGCTAGCTGTGTGACATGGGTCATCCCTCAGACATCCTGAGACTCTGTTTCACAACCTGTAAAATGGGGTTGAAAACTCTTACTCTACAAGACACTGGGACCTGAAATGCCTCGTACAGAGACTGGCACATAGTAGATGCTCGACATATGTGCAGTTCTCTTCCTCCTTTCTCCCCTCTCCCTCCTGAGGCAGCCTTTCAGACTCCTGGACATCTTTGAATCATAGAAAGTTCTAGAATTTCTCTTCATTGGTCCTTGGCCTGTAAAGCAGGAAGGACATCAGGCAGTGGCACTGAGTCACAGAAGCCTAGGTGAGATGCGTTTCCAGAAGGAGAAAGTGGTCTCTTGGGTCAAAGGCCACAGAGAAGCCAAAGGTCACAAGGACAGAGACTCATCCACAAGGTTCAGGCAGATGAAGGTGATGTGTAACAGTGACAAGACAGAACCCAGGCCATAGCGGGCTAGAATGGTGGAAGAGGGTGGGAGGAGGAGAGGGAACCAGCCTGGGCAGATGATTCGTTCAATTGGAAGGGGGCAGAGAAATCAGGAGACGGTTGGAGGTGGACCTGGGGCCTTTGTTTTTCTTTTTGAATTAAATATGGGAGCTACTTGCTGGCTTTGGTAGCTTCGTGGAGACGGCAGGATACTGACAGGGAGGGGAGGGTGGAGTCCAGAGTGTGGGAGAACTGAGCCCCTGCAGGACAGAACTATGTGCTCCAGGGTGTCTGGGAGGGTGGCGATGAAAGGTGGGTGTGAGTATCTTAGTGGGGGAACCCAGAGCCCAGCTGGGGCCCCCTGCTCATGGGAGAACGGGGTGTAACTGGCTCAAGCCCTGCTAATCATAAGCCCCGTGCGTGACCTTTGACACCGTCCAGTCCCAGGCTCCTGCTGCGAGGTCTGGACCCTCTGCCCGCCTGGCTGGGTCTCTGTTCCTGGAGCATGCCTGGCGCAGAGCCCAGCTCCATCTCTCCCCCCAAATCCCCAGCCACACTAAGCACCTGGAATTCGTTGGCGTTAGAGATTTGTGGGGTTAAAGGGAAGGACACCAGTTCTGTTCTCTCTTTTGTTCCCCACTAATCAGGAGGAAGCTGGTCTTGTTTCATGCTAGTGGTTTTCCCTGCATCCCTCCTGACCCCTTCATACCGCTGGCTCTGGGCCCCCAGGCGCAGCCTTTGGTCCACATGGGCATCTGCCGGGCAAACCCTGCACTCTCCCTAAGAAGAATTCTGACGATCAGAAAGGTCTTCCTGTGTTCCACAGGCATCACCGCCACTATTTACAGGTGAAGGAAAGGAGGTTCAGAGAGGCTGTGACTTGGTGGCAGGCCACACAGCAGAAGCTCCATCTGGGTGTGGCTCTGCCGACAGGCCAGGTGAGCCCAGCTCCCCCACTGACCACCTGCGATAGTGCCGAGTCTCGGGCCTCTCTGAGGCGTAAACAAGATGCTAGCAAAGTCGGCACATAGTAGGTGCTCAGGTCAACATAGCCGCTGTTGTTCTTATTGGTGTGTAGACAGCACTTGCGGAGGCTTCCACTGCCCGGGTCCTGCCCCCAGACTTAACCCTCCCCGGTCCATTTTCGGTCCTTTGCTTCTTCCAAAACCAGCTCCAAAGTCCCCTCCCTGAGGCCGTTCCTGGGATCTGCCTCACTTGGATCTTGCCTGGCAGCCCGGTGAGGATGGGAGAATGAGACCTGCAATTAGTTCTGCATTAAAATCTCCTTGCTTCCTTCACTAGTAATGGGGCCTTATGCAGGGCCCGTGAAAAGTCTCAGTTTTCTCATCTGTACCCTGGGGCAGCATTCTGTAGCCCTCACGCGTGTTTTCAAAATCAAGTGGAACAGCGAGTGTGACGAGAGTGTCCCCTTGGCGACCTGCAGTCTGATTTCTGTTTTCCTTCCTACCTTTCTTGCTTTCCCTCTGTGCAGAAACTGGCATCCAGGAACTGATCAGACAGCAGAGGGCGATGGAATGAGCCGGCCACATGAAATCTACTACCTGAGCATGCCCGGTGGGGCACACGTCCCAGGCTCTGAGATTCAGAGAGGAAAGGACACTCTAGCTACGGCCATGGCGCTGGGGCCTGCCAGAGTGAGCACCTGACCCTTCGGTACCAGTGTTCTCTGTGCCAACGGAGCAGTCCAGGCACAGCTTGGGGAGGATGCGATTTCAGCATCGAGGCAGCCGGGGGCAGGGTTGGGGGGGTGGGGCGCAGATGTTTCACGTCTCTGCCTCGGCCCCTCCACCAGGCCTGTCACAGTTGCCCAAAGATCCAGCATATTTTTAGTTAAGATTCCGAGCCCAGGAGGGAAGCAGGAAATGATTCATTCTCTCTCTCAGCCAATGTACACAAAGGCACATTATTAATATTTACTCGGGTACTTCTCCAAGGACCACAACAGCAAATCACGGAGGGAAGGGAAGGAAGATGAGCTTCACTAAGTCTGCCGGCTCCTGTAGATGGGTTGGTGGGGCTACCACCCATTCTGCAGGATGCAGTCCCCGCCACCGTCCAGGCCACGAGGGGCCTCATGGCTCATTCTGTCCACCCCAGAGAGGGAAGGGGACTCGCCAGTGGTGACTCAGCAAGGTCGAGGCAGGGAGGGAACGGACTCTGGGAGTGTGGAGGGTGGAAACAGCACGGGGCTGGAGCCTCAGGGCCCTCATCTGCAAAATGAGCAAATAAATACTGTCCAGGCAGTTCTGACAGAAGATAGAAGAGGACTGCCCGCAGCACCTGGCCAGGAGCAGGTGCTCCACAAATAACACCAACGTGCGTGCTAATGAGCACATCCGTGCCAGGCCCTGTCCCCTTTCCCAGCCTGCTTTGCGATGGCCCCGGGTGCCCCTTTCAGTGGGGAAGCGCCAGGCCCTCCAGGCTGCACTGGGCTAATGAAAACCAGGCTGAAAACCCATCAGTCACTCCGCACCGGAAATAGTCCCTCTTCAACTCCTTTTGCCATCTGATCTCCTTTCCCCGGGGCACCAGGCAAGCAGCCCTCCCCAGAGCCCTTCCCCAGCTTAGTAACCACCGCCCTGTCCCTGTCTGTGGCCTGCTCTATGTCATTGCCTGAGGGAGGAGGCCCAGATGCCGCTTTTCCCACCTGGCGGACACCTGCTGACAGCTTCTGTCGCTTGGCGGCTGTAATTGCTGCTCCTCTCTCCCCTTTATGCCCTGCTCGGCGCAGACTCCCGGCTGCCTCCGCCAGGGAGTTTATTAAATAGTTTATTAAATCTCTCTGCCTTTGCTTGCAAACTGTCTCTTTTAGAGATGAAAAAATACTGAGACCCAAAGAGCCAGGGTGAGTTTCCTGAAGGCCACACAGCTAGAAAAAGACTGTGCAGTGAGTCTGTGGGTAACTCGGGTTCCAGCTGGCACCCCTGCCCCTACTCTCATCCCCCCCTGAGCGCTGGCTGCTCTCTGAGGCCCTGGCATCTGAGACACCAGGGTCCTTGCAGGACACCCCCCCTGCAGCTGAGCAGATTCTGTCCCCTGGGACTCAGGAGCCCCAATTCCCACAAGGAAGAGGCACTTCCTGTGGTCAGAGGGGCCCAGAGCCAGGTGGGCGCTGCCTCAGGAGGGGTCACTGGGCGTTGCCATAGGAGGGGCAGGGACCCCTGCAGTACTGAGGCCCCAGGGCTCCTGGCACCTGGGGCTTCTCCCCTAGTTAACCTCTTCCCTGCTGTGTTCTCTCCCTCCTGCTCCAGGGCTCTTCCTCCTCCCCACGCCCAGCCGCTCCTGGGTCATTCCTTCACCCCACAGTCACCACCCCTTGCCCACCTGTGCCTGCTCGGCTCCACACATGGGAGACACCGAGAGAGATGCGGCTGTGTCCCTGTCCTCGGGGAGCTCCCAGTGAGGCTGGGGAAACAGAAGAATCTGTCAGCCCAGTGGCCAGTGCTAAGAGAGGGGAGGATTCGGGAGGGGCCGGGGGAGCCCAGGACAGACCCGCACCCTGGAGCGGGAGTGGGGTGGGGGACGGGCGGGGAGGACTTCCGAGAGGTGGTGGTGTCCATGCTGCGACCTGAGGGAGAAGTGTGGAAGGCAGGGGAAGGGGTTCGGGGGGAGACGGTCACTGTCTTCGGCGGCAGCCTGGCACATGTGACGCTGGGGTGCGGGGGTGTGGTGCCCATGGCATGGCAGGCAGTTCTGAGTGACCGGGCAGGGGCGGAGGCCGGGAGGCGGAGGGTGGGAAGGTGCAGACGGACGGGGCAGGGGCCGCCAGGGTCGGATCCCTCCTCTGGTCTCCCTGCCCCTCCCCTGTCTCCCCGCTTTCCCGTGTTTCCCTCCCTCCGTCCCTCCCATCCCCCTCCCTCCCTCCCATCCCCCTCCCTCCCTCCCATCCCCCTCCCTCCCTCCCTCCCTCCCATCCCCCTTCTTCCCATCCCCCTCCCTCCGTCCCTCCCATCCCCCTTCTTCCCATCCCCCTCCCTCCCATCCCCCTTCTTTCCCATCCCCCTCCCTCCCTCCCTCCCATCCCCCATCCCCCTTCTTCCCATGCCCCTCCTCCCCCAGGCCCCGCCCCGCCGGCGGCCGCCGCTGCACTGCGAGGCCCCGCAGCGCCACCCTCAGGCCGAGCCGGACCGCGGTGTCCCCGCAGGAGGGCCGCGGGCCGTCCGCCCCTGGTCGTGCGGGAGGGCCGCCCACCGGCCGCCCGGGCCTCTGGGGCTGGCAGCTCCGCGCGACGCCGGCGCGGGGACCAGCCGCCGTGTCCCGACAGCCCGATCGGCGGCCGCTCTGCGCCCGGGGCCGCGCCGCGCTGACGAGTGCGACGACAGAACCCCCTTCTCGGCCGCTCCCAGGGCCCGGCCTGAGGCCGCCAGCGACCTTCCGTCCTGGGGGGCGACCCCACAGGGGCTGTCACGCCCACCTTCCGGTCTGGGACAGGGCAGTGAGCGGGGAATCACGCGGGGTGACCTAGGAGAGCTGGCACCGGGCACGTGCTTATTTATTTGTTCCGCAGCCACTCGTGGACACCAGTGACAATTTTAGTGCTGGGTGACTGGAGATGGGACCTGGGAATGTCCCAATTCCCACAGGAGCCCCGAGAAGGTGCTGGCAACCCAGGAAGCTTCCAGAAGGAAGGGTGGAGGAGGGGAGGTCTGCACTGGCTCCACAGAGGAGCTGGCACCTGAGCTGACTCCTGCAGGTGGAGTGAGAGCTCGCAGGGGAGATGATGGGACGGGCATGGCAGGCAGGGGACACGTGTGCAAGGGCGGGGAGGCCGGGAGGAGCAGAGGCCTTCTCGGGAGGGGAGTTCTGTGTGGCTGGAGGGGTGAGGAGAGATAGAGGTAGGCTGGGGTAGGTCAGGCATCAGACTAAGAAGGCTTTGGGGGCCTCCTCCAATAGGCATTAGTGAGACAAGGTGTAATAGTGATGGTGATGTAACAGCCACAGCGAACTCTTACTGAGGACGTCCTGCCTGCCCGGCACATGCTAACACTTTAGACACTTCTTTCATTAATCCTAAGAGGCAGACATGATTACTGCCTCCTCTATTTTGTAGAGAGAAACAGGCATGGAGAGGTCGACTCTCGTGCCCCATGTCACTGGTGAGGGAGGGGCAGGCAAGGTCTTGGGCTGATGGTGCCATTCAAACACTCGCTCCCTGGCAGTATGAATACCTGCCTTGGGCTACCCAGACTTGCTCTCTGCCCTCGGGGAGCCTTCAACATATAACTGCAGACCATTGCAGGCTGTGATAAGCAGCTGACCAGGGAGAGGCAGCAGGTGGTGGGGTGTGTGGCCCAGAGCAGGACCTCCTCTCTCAGAGCTGCACCTCCAGGGACAGCGGTACAGCGCTTCCCCTCCAAGGACCTCCCCTGCCCTCCTGGACACTGCAGGGCTGCAAGGGGGCAAGGGTCCCTGATGGCCCACCTCTGGGAAAATGTCCCTGAAGACCCCCTTCCTTTCTGAGTTAGCCCCCTTCTGCCCCAAGCATTGGCTTCCAGCCATCCCCCTTGGGGACACCTCAGAGTAATGGGCCACCCTGTCCACCTCCAAGGCCAAGGGGGAGGGGAGGGAGAGCTCAGAGCCTTGGAAACAGCACTGACTTCTCTCCTCACAGGGCAGTAAGGAAGAGTTTCCTACCGTATGCTGTTTGGTTTCCCACAGGCAATCCCTGTGTGCCCATAAAATATTAGACACAGAGAATCTTAGAGCAATGGAGCCTTAGATCCTTAGACTTAGCATCAAATTATGGACTCTAAGACCCTTAGAATCATGGAATCTTGGAAATAGAGCACCTTAAATTTATGAGACCATTCAATTATGGAGTTTTAGAGTTAAACTAAACAATTCTTGTTTAGAATTAACCAAGATCTTAAAAATCTCAGAAGCCAAGGATTTTAGAATTTGGAGTTGCAGGGAACTTGAATGTCAACTTCTGGCTCCATAACTTACCAGCTAATGTCTTTGGGCATTGGCTTACCTGGTCTGAGCCTCAGTTTCTTTTTTTGTTAACAGGGAACACTACAGTTTGTATCGAATATGTTCCTGTGAAGATGCCCCAAGTCACTGCATTCAGGGAGCCTAGCCCAGTGCCAGGCATACGGTAAGCTGTGAGCTGTAATAGTACTCTCACAGCTAGCCCAGTTCACCTTCCCTTGTAACACGGCTTAACCAGCCACCCATCCCTCCCCCCACCCAGCCTCTGTGTAGACCATCCGTCCTGCTAGACTAGGTTTCCTCCTGATATGAGATACCCACTTCCACAGGAAGCAATCTTTTCCCACTCCTAAGCCTGCTGTACCCATCACTTCCTGCCTCCCCTGTCCCGTGCTGTCCTCTAGTGGTGGGGACTCCCTTTCTCAATGCCTGTGCTGCGGTGGGGGCTCAGCCTCTTCTCCCAGATGGCCTGGTGGATGTGGTGCAATTTGTCTGGACGTCACTCATATCCAACTCACTTTTCTTTCCCTTCTCAGCACCCCCAGCTCCCTCCCAATCCCCAGGTTTCCCAGGAGCTCTTAAATCCTGCCTTCCTTAAGCAAAAGCATCATTCATTCTCCCAAGGTTCGTGGGAATGTGCACTTCGTAAGGAAGTCTGGAGAGGAAAGCAGTGTTTAACCTAAAGCCGCACCTTTAGGGTGGGGGCTCAGGCAGCACCGGGGGCGTGCCAGATCACCGCGCTGAAGCAGAGGGAGAGGAGAGTGCCCCGAGCCCACCACCTCCGCACCCGAGTGGCTGCCCACTTTGCTTGGGTGCTCCCGTCCTCCCCAGTGCTTGGCATCTCTGAGTGGAGGAACCACAGCCCCGCCCTTTGCGTGGTGAGGATGCACTAATGGCAGGATGCAAGTCCATGATCCTGCCACAATAATTGACTGTTCAGCACCGATAGGTCCCCAGCTTTGCCGCTGGGGGCTCGTGGAAGGGCAACAGCAGGGATCTGGGGCATCCGCTAGGCCCCTGCCACTCCCTGGAGGGCTTTTCTGGTTGGGCAGAAGAATAGGTCTTGTCCAAAATGGTCTTGCAATGGCTTGTCTTCCCCAAAAGGTACACCTGGGCTGTTTCAGCAGAAACACTGCTCTGGGGGGAGAGAGAGATCAATAAGTAGAAATTGGCTTATTTCTGGACATTTGGTGAGAGGAGAGTCTGGCTGGTTTTGTGTCTTAAATTATTTCTCTTTTTCCTCCAACTCTCTGCTCCTAATGCCGAGACCCGGTGAGCAGAAGTGGAGTTCACAGGACCAGGCATCTGGAGCCAGGGCCCAGCAGTCAGCAGAGAGACCCAGCCAGGCCTGGGGCGTCAAGCCCAGCCTCAGCGAGGACAAGGAGGGAGCTGGCCTTCAACGATGGGGAAGAAGGCACAGGATGGAGAGAGGCCCAAGAAGGGAAAGAACAGCCTGTGGTCCAGCCCCTTCCTTGCTCCCCCCCTCCCAACTTTATGCCATAGGCGCAATGGCTGGTCCCCACTTCTTTGCACATGCTGGTACCCTGCCAGGAATGCTGTTGCCGCTTCTGGTAAAGGCCCCTGCATCCTCCAGCTGAGTGCCTCCTCCCTTCTGCAGCTGCTGTTCCCCAACCCCCACTCCTCCCCATCCACCCTCCCCAGCCATTGTTCTTTAAGGCCTTTCCAGCCCCAGATCTTGTTTTGGAAGCTCCTTGCTCCACCAGATCAAGATCCCACATCAAATCAAAGCGCACATAAAGATGTGAGAGCCAAGTAGAGCAGAAAGTGACTAGTTGACAATGTTACAATGTATAGACATTTAATTAAACATACATCCATTTCAATGTTGCAGCTTTGTGTTTGTTTGTATTTTCATCCCATAACTTTTTTCAGGCCTTGAACGTGTTCATAGGCCTCTCAGAGCCCTGAGGCCCTGGCACTGCGCCCAGAGCCCAGAGCGGAGCATCGGATGGGAGAACAGGCACCTTGCACTCCCCCACCCCGCCCCACAGACCCCACACGGCACCCCGTGGTGATGTGAGCATTATCTGCCTGTCGGCATTCTTCACTGGACAAGGCGGGCATCACGTGTTGTCATTTCTAGATGCCACTTGCTCAGTCCAAGGTCAAACAGACTTAGGAAAGGACCAGAAAAGTTCTTTAGAAAAAAGCAAGCAAGCAAAGACCATCCAGCAGAGCAGGCCTGCAGGAAACAGGACACGTGAGCATCTGGATACGCGAGTTCAAGAGCACAGGGATGGACTTCTTAGATCTGACTTCTCAACGTGCACCACACTATGGGTCAGAGATTCCTGTCCTGAGGGACCGCGCCTTCCTTCCCTACTGAGAGAGTGGACAGTGGCGTAGTCGCTGAGACCCTGCTATGCAGCAGGCACTGGCTGAGTCTTCCCTACATATCTCATGTGCTGGCTGGGGCCTGAAGGCTGGGCTGGCCCTTTGCTTTCTGATTGTCCATCCAGTGGGGATTTCGTTGTCCTCGTTCTCTGCAGGGAGCAGATGGGACAACTCTAGACAGAGCCTCCCACTTCCTCTGCAGGGAGCAGCGTTTCAGCAGCCACTTGGCTGGTTAGACCTGGATTTGGATGTACCAAGGTCACATTATGTCTGACCCAGAGTGATGTCCACAGGCTTTCCAGACCCTTCCTGGCCTGGCCCCGCCCACCTCTCCACCCCCATTTCACACCGATGCCTCCATCACTCACACCTCTCCAGCCACACCAGCCTTCTTGATGTCCCTCGAACATGCCAAGCACACACCCACCCCAGGGCCTTTGCACCAGCTGTTCCCTTTGCTGGAAGGCTCTTTCCCCAGATACCCATGTGCATCATTTCCTGACTCCATCTATGTCTCTGAACATACTTCTCCTCCTCAGAAAGGTCTCCCCTGACCACCCCATCTAAAAGAGCCCCTTTCCTCCCTGGGAGACCCCCGGAGTGATAGACTAAAGGTTTGGTGGGGAGCCTCAGCTCAGGGAAAGTTCATGGGAAAGAAAGTGGGGAGGATGTGCTGAAAACCTACTGTGTGCCAGGCCTTTGACTGGTCAGAGCCACATCCGTGACCTTACTGGTCCTCACAGCAGTCCTTGGAGAAAGGAAGTTATCATCTTCCCCCTTTATAGGTGAGGAAACCGAGGGTCAGAGAGGCAAAGCAACCTGCCCAAGGCCACAGAGCTTGTAAGCAACACAGCCAGCCCCACGTCTGCATCTACCACCCTGGGGATGGGGCTTTGGGAACCTGGGCCCCAGAGGCAGTGGCTGATGCCATGGGTGTGGGCGACACTGTCCAGAAAGGGCGTGACCATTATAGGGGGCGTGTTGATGGCAAATTGTGAGGGTGGGCTGAGAAACCAGCAAAGTAGGCTGAGCGTGATCCCTCGGAGAGGCTGGAGAACTCAGAAATAGAGTGATGTGGAGAGAGGGTGGTGGCTAATGGCCAGTGGTGACAGGGGCTCACTAGTGACAGTGGCAATCGCTGGCTGTCAAAGGCAACCCATGGTGGTCAGCGTGGGCATTAGTGGTCAGTGAGGCTCAGTGAGCTTCAACAGTGATCAAAGAAGTGAACAAGTATCTGTGGTGGTCACCCGTGGTCACTGGCCAGTGATGGGCCAGTCAGGGAAGTACTGAGATGTGTCCCTTGGATGCGATCACCAGGAGGCCCCTGGTAACCTTTGCCAGAGCAGCTTCAGGGAGGGTGGGGCCTGAGACAGGAGCTGGGGAGGAAGTGGGGGGCAAGCGGGTGGGCACAGATCCCAGCCGTAGCCAAGAGGAGGAATACTGAACTAGGGGAGATGGAACTCAAGTCAGGACGGGGGACTCTCTCTTCTCTGTTAAGTTACCTGCCAAGAAAGTGGGTGACTACAAGAGAGCCATGAAAGTGGGGACAGTGGATGGGGGGCAGGAGGAAGGAGGTGTAGGGGAAAAGTAAATGATCGTAGAGCAGCTAATGTGATGCACCACCCACCCCACCCTCTGGTGAGACAGGGACAGGTGGAAAGAATTCGGCCTTGGGAGTGAAGGCAATGTGCTTGGAGACCTCCCTCAACTTCACTGGGCCTCATTTTTCTCATCCGTAAAATGGGGTCCAAAATGCCCATGTTTCCAGCAAAGGGTGACTACGAGGATCGAATGAGATAACTCACAGTCAGTTCTGACCTAGCGCAATGCCCAGGGAGAAATGGTCAAGAACATAGGGTCAAGAACGCTTGGATGAGGTAGCCTCAGGCCTGAGGCCTCAGTTTCCCCATGTGCAAAATGAAGACTCTGCTTCAGGGAGTTATTTTGAATAAAGCACTTAGCACAGCACCCAGCATGGAATAAATGCTCAATAAGTGATCAACAGTAGCAGCAACAGTAAAAGGTACCACTTCCCTCTCTATTCTGGGTGGGTTTTCTGCTGTCTTCATCTTCCTGGGGTGGGGGCCCAGATGATCTCATATACTGGGGTCCTGGCGGTGGCAGAGAGCCCAGAAGTCATCGCTTTACTCTGGCTTTTACAGAGAAAGATGGAGAATCAGGGCCAGAGAGGGGCAAACGTGTCGTGTCTGAGGTGGAGCCAAAGTGGGGACTTGGGGACACCTGACTCCAAGGCCAAGGCCACATTCCCCCCAGTTCACTGTGTGGGCTGGGACCAGAGACTTGGGGGGATTACCCTCTAAAGTGGACCACAAGTAATGAAGTAGCTGTCGTGTGCTGAGTGGTCCTTATGCATGAGACCCAGCTGCGCCCCGCATGTCTTCCCTTACGTCATCCTCTCCGCAGCCAATGAGGCAGGAGCCATTGGTATCGATCTAGTACAGAAGAGGCGACTGAGGCTCAGAGAGGCAAAAGCCCAGCCAAAAAACCAGCCGGGTACATGGCAGAGTCAGGATTCCATTCAGCCAGTTTGGGGACAGAGCCCACAAGCCACCCCTGTTCTATGTGCCCCAGGCAATGAGAAAAGGAGGGCAAGGAGTGAGAAGGAAGAGGAGAGGCGCTCCTTGCCCCGGGTGCCCGGGGGAGACCCAGGCCACATCTGACAAATGCAGCAGTACATAATGTGGGTTCATTTGTCTGGATGACCTGAACCATGGCCTGTGCCTGACACGAAAGATGTGCCTTAGCCCTAAGCACACCGTCTGTCCAGCAAGCCCGGGGAGGACAAACTGCTCCACAGACTGTGCCAGGTGCAGCAAGGTCAGGACGGCAGAAGGGTAACGCTCCAGACAGACCTGGGCCAAGTCCCAGAACCACCATCTCCTAACCGTGCAAACATGGGTGGAGCTCTCCCCTCCCCTGCGCCTCTGTTTCTGCATCTGCAAAATGGACACAGTGTCTAACCACCACCTGTAGTGGTGGAGAATTCAAACAAAATAAGACAGAGGAGGAAACTGGTGCTCAGAGATGTTTCGGCAGCTGCCCAGGCTCACACAGCTGGTGGGCCGTGAAGCCAGGACATAGGCTTTACTGTCCTCGGCTCTGGTCCTCGCTCCCCCACTTCCCAGCACTGGGGCCAGTGATGTCACTTCCAAGCCTCCATTTTCTCATCTTCGGAATAGAGATAATGACACTCTCTTGCAGGTTTTCCTTCTGCATTTGCAATCTTGTGTTTAAATTGCCTGGTACCCAGTAACATCTATGACCTGGTAGTTACGATGGTGATGATTACACACAGAGGTTGAATTGAGCAGAATTAATAGGAAGAAGAGAGTTGATTAAGGAAAGACCCTGTCCCCACGCGAAGAAGGGAGAGGGGCTGATGCTCCCATCTGTCCACCCAGGTTCTGCCTGCTGCCCCTCCCACCTGCCTCGTAGAAGGGGCTCCAAGGAGCCTCCGAGGGGGACTTTGGGAAAAGAGGCTGACTCCTACTCTGAACATCGGCTGCTGTCCTCACTCCCACAGGAGATGTGTCAGTCATCCCAGGCATGAGAGGGACGACTGGTACTGCTGTCCCCTGGGGGTGGAGGCTGGAGAGAAGAGGACAGGCAGGGTGGGCCAGGTGGGCAGGTAGACGGCAGGTGGGGGGCTTGGCTTCCTGGCTTGTTAGTGGGTGACCCCACAGCAGGCCTGCTGGGAGCCCGGGCTCTTTCCTGATCTAATTAGCATCACTGAGAATTAAACTACACAGCCCTGAAGTGAGCCGCTCCCCCAAGAGCATTCGAGAACTAATACTGATTAAATATGAAGCTGTTCTTCCCTTCAGGGCCTGGAGTCTAGAAGGCACAAGCTGGAGATGGGAGCTGTAATTACAAGCTCTGATTTTGCAGTGCGCATTTTTTAAGCAATAGAATAGAATAGAAAGAAATGGAATAGAATTAGAATAGAATCCAACCCTCCCATCCCGCAGGTAAAAAATAATTAACATTCTGGTGGTTTCTGCTCTATTTAATGGAACGTGAGCTATTTTATTCTTTACTCTTTCCTATTCCTGTGGTTCCACTTTTTCATCCAGGTGATTTGCTGTGCACCTACTATGTGACAGGCATATCCTGGATGCAAGGGTGAAAAATAAACAAGTCAGACAAGATGCCCGCCCTCCTGGAGCTCACAGGCAAGAGGGAGATATGGCCCTTTAAGAAAAAATCCCATAGATCAGTGCAACTCCCTCAGAACAGGACAAGCATGTCAAGTGCAGGAGGATAGTGAGAGGGACTAACTCAGCACGGGAGGGTGGTGTCTTAGGAGCTGATATTTAAATTGAGACCTGAAGGGCCTTTGCACTTGCTGTTCCTTCTGCCTGGAATGCTCCTCCTCAAACACCATGCGGCTCCCTCCCTCCCTGCCTTCAAGCCTTTACAAAATGGCAACGGTACCTGCAGTCTCCTGACGTGCCCGTGCCCTTTTCTGCTTTCTTTTTCCCCTTTTCTTTGCCCTTGTCACTAGGGAACACAGCGACTGCATTTGATCTGTATGTTTACCGCCCATCTTCCCCATCAGAAGAGAAGCTTATTAAGGCCAGAAATTGTTGTCCTTGTTGTTTTTCTCTGTTGCACCCCCAGCGCCTGGCACAGAGCAGGGGCTCATTAAATACATACCAAGTGCATGAATGACCGTGTTAGTCACTCCGAGGAGCAGGGACTTACCCTTAGAGCAAAGGGAAGCGGCCCCATGCTCTTAAGGAGGTAAGTGGCAGAGTCTGGTTCAGAAAGATCTTGTTACATGAAAGGAAGGAGATGAGAGCCTGGGAGGTCCCCCAGGGTGGTGCCGATGGAGGTGTGGCCTGGGAGATGCCTTCTAGAAGGGTATGGAAGGAGGAAGGAGGGAAAAGGATGATGCCCTGGGAGTCTTGGGCCCGATGGGGTGTGTGGGAACATGGGGGCTGGCAGAGGGTGTGAGAAGAAGGGTTAAAGCCCAAGTTCTTAATGTTGGCGACCAGCCAAGAAGGGAGATGGCAGAGTAGTCTCAGGGGACGGGGGTGGGGGGTTAGAGCTAGACAGGTGGCAGCAGGGGAGCCTGTGGTCACCAGACGCTCACAGCAGAGCCCAGCAGTACCGATGGCTGAGGATGAGCCGGCCGCGGGAGGCCGTGGGAGATGAGCGATGTATCAGGCCGCACAGGACGCACAGCGCCCGCCTCCCCGTGCCAACGTCTCCCTGATTCTCATCAAGAACACTCGGAGGCCGAGCACGCGTGCATCTGCGATGTGCCCCCAACACATCACCTGGGCGTGGACCTTGCAGCCCGCCTGACATCCACCCAGGCCCCAGCCTCATGACAGCCACACGCCGTCAGGCTGTCCCTTCCCAGGGGCGGGGGGCGGGGGGGCCGGCCCAGCCCCAGCCAGAGGGCTCTGGGTGCCATGGAAACAGGTGGCTGGGAAGGCTGGCCCTGAGCAGAGGCCCCTCAGCCTGGCTCCAGCGTCCTGAGCCCAGGTGGGGCCTCGGCCCCTCGGTTCCCTCATATCATTCCCACTGTGCCAGTGGATGTGACCCCTCCCCGTTTCAGGTCCCCCAGGGCGGGTGGGTGAGGCTCCTGGAGCAGCCTTCATCTGCCACCACAGGCCCTGCGCATGGAGGTGAGCAGAGCCACGGCTCAGCTGAGCACCGCCAGGCTGCAGACCTCGACCAGGAGGAGCCCAGGACTGAGCCTGCAAAGGCCAAGAGGCCTCTGGCTCAGTCTGCTCCTCTCTGGGTGGGAGAGTCAGGCTGGGGGGTGGGCAGGGTGTCACAGCACCCAGCTTCAGCTTCTCCCTAGTCTCCAAAGCCCCCGCCCTGGCCAAGCCCTTGGGGCTTCTTCTGCTATCTCCCGCCTCCCCCCCAGGCACGCTGCCTCCCGGTTGGCCATGTCCATCTAGACCAGGGTCCGCGACAGCCAAGGCTCAGCTGCTGTGTGACAGAAGCCAACCCCCAACTCCACGCCCGCCCCCTCCCAGCCTGCAGCTGAGGGCTGCAATCCCCCAAGCTGCAATGCAGCAAGCCTCAGAGCCCACTGCGGGGGACATGAGGAATGGGCAATATTCTGTGCACAGTCTGGGCTTTTCAGAGTACATTTCCGGTGCCCCAAGGGGAGGTGACGATGGAGAGGCAGAGAGGACCACGGCACCAAGAGTCCTGGGAAACGGAGCTCAGTGTGTGGACAACACCCCAGGCCTGTGGGAGCCACTGAAGTATGTTGGGCAGGGAAGAAAATGGGACAATCACTCTGGAGCTGGGGTTGTCAACATGGCCGTCCCAGCGTTTGAGCAGCCCAGGGCACAGGAGCCAGTGGAAGCCACAGGCCAGTGACTGCATATTAAAATTCTCAATCCCAATCTGTTAAATCCAGCATGCTCCATTGCTCCATTCTGCCTGGGCTGGCACATTTTCACAGTGATGGGGAAGTCAGGTCTGCACTGGGACCCCTCAGACTCCTCAGTGCTCTGCCTGCGCTGTGCTGGTGCTGGGCGAGCTGGCCCTGACCCCGCCACCGGCTCACCGCGTGCCACATGCAGCCTGGGGGCCGTGCTCTGTCCACACCTTCCCACGGCAGCTGCGCGTTTAGGGGCCGAGCGTGGCCGCTGGCATGGAGGAGAGGCCCACTCGGGCCCAGAAGCAGCTGGGGTCAGTCAGGCAGGGAACTCTGGGTTGAGGGACCTGGGGCTGGAGCAGGACCTCTAACACCTGGCCCAGGGCAGGGCCCCCTTGCCTGGTCTCAGTGCGAGCAGGGTGGATGGGGTACAGGACAGGTGGGGCTGAGGGACCAGGCAGCAGGGCACTGGGACGTGTGGGCCCGAGATGACCAGGTCTGAGACGGGGCAGGGTGGTGGGTGTGGGGAAGGGAGGTTCCAGGGGTTTAGGACACTAAGCTGGCAGGACTGGACAGTGCCTGGGGTGTCAGGAGAGGCACATCGGGTGCCTCTTGTTTCTGATTTGGGCGAGCGGGTGCCGCGGGGCACGAGGTGGAGAAACAGCCTGATGGGAAGAGGAAGGGCTTTGAACCAGTCTCGCAGGAGGAGGCTGGGGTGCCCCCGAGGGCAGGGGCTGCAGGAGCCCCAGACAGAAATGTCCAGGGGGCAGGGCGGCCTGTCCGGCTCCACACTGCGGGCAGCACTTGGGACATGCCGTCAGAGTCCCTTGACGTGGATCACGGCTCAGGAAGAGATTGAAGAGGAGATCAGAATGTGAGCATGGACAGCGGGTGGACCATGGCGTGGGTGGGCTCACACTGGAGCAGGGAAGAGAGGAGGGTGCTGGGGAGAACCAGGGATACCCGCCGTGGCTGCACCGTGGCTGGGGCTGCAGAGCTGATTGGCCTCTTCCGGTGGACAAGCAGGGGTGGAAGGGAGAGAGCTGGGCCAGCCACCAGCGTGTCCCATGCACTGACTCTGCCCGCAGGTGATGGTGGCCCCATCAGTGTCCTGCCTCCGACCAGTCAGATCTGCACTTCTTCCCTGGGGAGCACGGAGGACACCAGAGGGGTCTGGCACGAGGCAAAGGGCAGAAGTTTCCTCCCCAGCAATAATGGTCAGACTGTGACAACTGCTCTAATAGTCATTTAAACAGTCTGCCAGGAGTACAGAGGTGAAGGACGTTCATTTCAGCTGGGAGGTGAAGAAAACCTGGCGGAAGGTCTGCCCTGACTTAAGAGTTGGACAGGCGGAGACAGGGATCGGAGGGTGGGAGGGAAGCGCAGAAGACACCATGCGAGGTGTGCGCAGGGCGCTCGTCAGCAATGCCACAAGGCCCGCTGTGCTTAGGACACTTAATGCTGGAGTTAGATCAAGGGGACCCTAGAGAAGTGGCAGGGCTCGTGGGGGAAGATGTGAAGTAGAAAGAGGGACAGGGATAACTGCTCCCCTGTCGTCGTGGCTGGGACGAGCTTCGCTGATGGAGGGATGGGTTTAGAATGCGAATCATGAAATCACACACATTAGAATTCTAAGGAGCCTTAGATGAGAAGAATAACAAAATCATAATTTCTTAAGCCCCCAAAATCTTAGTGAATTTTATAATCTTAGGATAATTGAATCATAGAATCTCGGAGCTTTAGGTTTTTAAAACTACAGCAATTTTGAATCTTAGATTGCTCAAGGGTGTCACGCCAGGCCCTCCTCCCGAGTACGATGATCTTCACTCTGCGCTCAGCGCTCTGCACACATTATGTCCTTTTGTCTCCATGACAACCTTAGGAAGTGGCAACTAATATCTTGCCTTATTTTCCAGATGAAGAAACCGACACTCAGTGAGGGTGAGTCGGTTGCCGATGGTCAGGCACCTGCAGGCGGCGTGGCCGGGACTCAGCCCAGACCTCCTGGCCTCTGGAGCTCGTGCTCTCAGCCTCTCTGCTGATGCTCACTGGCCTCTGAGCACACCTCCAGTGACAGGGGGCTCGTTACCCCTCCCCAGGGCTGCCCCTCCATCCCAACTTTGGACACTTCTCTCCTCCTCAGGGCATCCGCCCGTTGGCCCCCAATCTGCCTTGGGAACCTTCACCAGGACCCCTGCAGGGAGGGGAGCAGCTCCCCAGGAGGGGCAGCGATCATGCAGGGGAGCAGAGTGGGGTCAGGAGAGGCCCAGACGCAGCCCTTCCTGGTGACACCGGGAGTCTGGCCTGAGGGAGGGACCAGCCGCGACGTGGAAGCAGGCCCACTCGCACAAGCGAGGAGGCCAGAACACGGGGCAGCGGGGGAGAGGGATGACGGGGCGGCGGGGGGGAGGGATGAATTTATAATGCAGAAGTGCGGTTCTCCAGCAGTCGGAGTTATGGGGCCTAATGAGATTGGAATCGTAAGTGCTGCGCCTTTAATTTCTTGGCTCGTCTCCCTGAAACTTATTCTGCAAAATGCGCCTTGTGCCATCCATCCTCCCAGATGGCTTTTTAAGTGAAGCTGTTTGTTAAGTGGGAGAAGGAAAGGGAGGGGAGGGTGGGGCAGGGGAGAGGAGACAAACCGGGAGCAGCACGTGGCAGGGGACAGGGAGGGCCGCTGTGGCCCCACGGACTCGGCCTCCCAGGATGGGACCCTCAGGCACAGCCGAGTCCACGTGACCAGGGGCACGATGACGGTCTCTGACAGTGACTGGGCCCCTCTGTGTGCCCAGCTCTGGGCGAGCCCTGTGCAGTCTCCGGCCCAACACACCCTCCCATATCCCTGTGCAGCAGGCACCGGGCCCACCCTCCATCCCCTGAGGAGAAGCTCAGAGAGGTATAGGCGTTTGCCCAAGACCACACAGCCGGTGAGAGGCTGACTGGGGGGTCGGAGCCCAGGGCTGTTGAGTCCCGGCTCTCAGCCAGGATGCCACAGTTTCTCACAGGCTGTCCGCGGGAGGGACCCTCCCCATCTGCGCAGTGAGCTGGTTGGCGCAGCTCAGTGGTTCCCAGGCCTGATTCTGCCTTAGAATATCCAGGGGAGTTTTTCAGCGACGCTGAGGCCTGGCCCACCTCTGGCTGATGGAGTCAGAATCTCCAGGAATGGGACCCAGATGCCTAAATTTTCCCTAAAGTCCTACCCCAGACAATACAAACTGCTAGAAAGGATATGGAACATCTCAATCATTGCTGGCATGAATCTGAAGTGGCAAAGCCACTTTGGAAGACAGTCGGAAGTTTCTTACAAAGCTAAACATAGTCTTACCGTGAGATCCAGCACTCGCACTCTCAGGTATTTACCCAGCTGATTTGAAAACTTATGAGCACCTAAGAACTTTCATGCGAATGCTCATGGAAGCTTTTTTCATAACCGCTGAGAACTGAAAGCAACAGACGTATCCTTCAATAGGTGAAAGGATGAACAAGCAGTGGTACATCCAGACAGTGGAACATTACTCAGTAATAAGGAATAAGCAACCAAGTCATGCAAACAAGTAGATGAATCTTAAATGCCTATTCCTAAGGGAAAGCAGCTCATTTAAAAGGCTGCATTTATATGACATTCTGGGAAAAAAAAAAGACAAAATTACAGAGATAGTAAACAGATCAGTGGTTGCCAGGGGTTTGTAGAGTGGAGGGACTGAAGAGGCAAAGTACAGGAGATTTTGCAGAGCAGTAAAACTATTGCGTGCAATACTATGAGAGTAGATGAATGATACTATGCATTTGTCAAAACCCATAGAATTTTATAGTAGGAAGAGTGAACCTTAATGTATGCAGATTTTAAAAAATTATTTAGGAGGTCAGGGGTCAGGGGATCCCAGGATGTGCTGCAGTCTACGACAGGGGAGTCTAATTGTATTACAAATACATGGACAGCCTCATGGGGGCAGGGGAGATTAAAGGTGCTGACCCACGTAGCTCAGACAATGCGTGGAGTCTGGAAGGCTGACGGCAGAAAGAGCTGTGCGTCAGCACTGTGCTCTAGCTGATAAGTCATTTCCCACTGGGCACAGATTAACGGTCATGAAATCACTGTAGTTATACAATGAACAGTTAAGTGCATGGATGGCAAATGGTGAGAGCCGGGTTTCTCATCGCTGGGGGTATGGGGAATCACAGACAAGCAGGGAAGGATCATTAGATTGTCAATTCTCAAATAAGAGAAATGGCAGATTCTATGACTGGGGCAGGAAATAGACAACATGAGCCTGGTACATTTTTAGCGCCAGAAAATAAGAGCATATTAAACAAAACAAACAAACAAAAAACAGAAAAACCACAATTATGGGGGTTTATCAAAGAGACACAGGAGCCAGCTGGAAGTGCTCTTGCCAGCCAAAGCTGGAACAATCTGAGCAACAAAATAAAGTAGTATTGGATTATAACCCAAAGTATAACATAAATATCTATGAGTCCATGCTAAAAATGATTAAACAGAAGATAGAGGATGGATAGGTAGGTAGACAGACAGATAAGCAAAGACAGATCTCCCTTGCAGAATTGCAAATAAGGTATGTAGAATCTGATGTTGCCTCTCTCATTCCTCATCTGATAATTTGTGTTTTCACTCTTTTTTTCCCTGACCAGTGTGGCTAGAGGTTTATCAATGTTATTGATCTTCTCAAAGAGACAGCTTTGGCTTTATGGATCTTCTCGAAAGCTTTTCTCCACTGATTTTCACTCTGATACTTTTTTTTTTTTTTTTTTTTTTTGGCTACCTACACTGGATTTAATTTGCTCTTTTATTTCTAGTTTCTTAAGGTAAAAGCTAAGGTCATTGGTTTGAGACATTTCTTCTTATCTAATGGATACATTTAGTACTATAAATTTCTCCTAAGAACTGCTTTACAGCATCCCACAAATTTTGATATGTTGCATTCACATTTTGTTTCAGTGAAAAATACCTTCTGATTCCTCTTCTGATTTCCTCTCTAACACACGGGTTCTTTAGAAGAGTGCTATTCAGTCTCAAAATAGTGGGAGATTTTTCAGAGATCCTTCTGTTACTATTAAATAAATTCTAATTTAATTCTGTTGTGGTCAAAGAACACACTTTGCACAACTTGACTCCTTCACATTTATCGAGATTTGTTTTCTGACCCAGAACACAGTGTATCTGGGCATCTTTAGATACGCACTTGGAAGGAACGTGCACCCTGCCCTGCAGGGGGAATGTTCTGTAGACGTCAGTTAGGTCAAATTAGTCGGTAATGTCGACAGAGTTCTCCATATGCTTTATGATTTCTGTCTACTGTTCTATCAATTATTAAGAGGGGGGTTGGAATCTCTGTCATTGTGGATTTGTCTATTTCTCCTTGCAGTTATATCAGTTCTTATTTCATATATTTGGAAGTGCTGTTATTAGGTACATAAACATTTAGTATTTTTATGTCTTCCTGATGAATCGACACTGTGGTCTTCTTTATCTCTGGTAATACTGTTTGCTGTGAAACCTACTTCGTCTGATATCACTATAGCCACTCAGCTTTCTTTGCCACATGTGAATTTAACCTCGTTGGATGTTGGGACTTTTGTTTTGCTGTATATTTTTGAGCTTTGTTCTTGTCTTGCTTTGTTTTGTGCTGCTATAACAGAATACCCGAGACTGGGTAATCTATAAAGAACAAAATTTATTTTTGATAGTTCTAGAGGCTGGGAAGTCCAAGGTCAAGGGGCTGCATCTTGGGAGGGACTTCTTGCCGTGAGTAACATGGCAGAACAGAGTGAGAAAGGGCGAGAGAGTGAGCAAGAGATCAAACTTGGCACTTCAAGCCCTTTCATAATCAGCATCAATCCATTCACGAGGTACAAGCCCTCATGACCAAACACCTCTTACAGATCCCACCTCTCAACGCCGTTGCATTGGGAATTAAGTTTCCAACACATGAGCTCTGGGGGACACATTCAGACCACAGCGGTTCTACAATGCAGCTAAGTTACTTGAAAACAGTGTGGTCCTTTCAGGTCTTGCTTTTAAGATTTCTTAGGTGAGACCAGAGAAGTTCTCAGTCTAGGACTAGTTTTTCCCCAAAATGAATGCAAGACCCTCTGTGTGCTCTTCAGAGCTCTTTCTCTGCATAGCTGTCTCCTCTCTGATGCTGTGTGCTGTGATTCTAGCCGTCTTGATCTTCTGGAATCTCACAGACCTCACCGGGCTGCCCTGGTCCCTCCTGGCCTGGAAACGCCCTCAGGGCTGTCCGCTGGGGAACCACAGGGCTTGCTCCGTTTGCTTCTCATCTCTCCGTCATTGCCTGATGTCCAGTGCCTTGTAAATCAGTTTCATATATTTTGTCCATTTTTCCGTTGTATCAGAAGGCAGGGTGAATCCTAAACCCTGTCCCTCCATCTTGCCTGGAAGAGGAAATCTCCACAGCTGGGACTGGGACCACTGAGCTACAACAGCTACCTCATCATTCAAATGGGGAAACTGAGGCTCTGAGGTGTGAGCACTTGCACAAGGTCACACCTCAGACAGCATCGCCTTATCTGTGGGACTCTCATCGGAGCCGCAAGATGATTTCTTCTGTTGAAAATCACCAGAGAGCAACGCGGAAGTAGAAATCACCCTCACTGCAGGTCCGCACCAACCAGAGTGAGGGCGCGGGACAGATCCCGTTTCCCCTCGGTACCTCACGGTCCTTTGTGTCCTTCTCCCTCTCTCCCCCTTCCTCAGTGCAGCCCTGTGTGAGGTGGGTCACCCGCCACCTCAGGCTTCGGACGGTGGCCAGCCTCTGTCCCACGCCTGCGGCTGCACCCCATAAATGACTGTGAATTCTGAAGGAGAAGGGAGAAGTAAGAGCTTGCGAAGGCGACGGGGCTCTGAGACAGGGACCACAGGAAGGAGCCAGCCCAGCCCCTCCGGAGGCCAGCCCATCCCCAGCCCAGCAGTATGCTCTCCCAGGTTTCACACATACCTGGATCTAATCCCAGACACACAACATCAATTTCTTTCCCTCCTTGGGCAGCTGGTGGTTTGTCCAGCTCTTTAGAAGCCCCCAAATGAAGAGGCAGTGAGAACTTCTCCAAGGAAGGGTAGGAAGTGTCAACGTGTGAGAGGCGTCCGTCACCCTGGTGTGGGCTATGGCCGGAGGCTCTGGAGGTGGGGGGAGAAGGGAGACCACGGCCTGGCTCCTGCTCACTTGGCCCAGTGGCCTCAGAGCTCCCGCCCATCCGCCAAGCCCCTCCTCCCTGGGATTTCCTGTCCCAGAAAAGCCTGTCATCCCCATCAGCATTCCAAACTGGGAAGCCCTGAGAAGCCCCCTCTCCTTCGTCACCCACCCAAGTTGAAGGAAGTCAGCCCTGCCCTGCTCCTTCACCAAATGTACCAAGTGCCCTGAGTGTCCACCCTGCACCAGAGACAGCTGTGACCAGCAGACACAGCCAGTCCCTGCTGCCACGGAGCTCAGCGCCCATGGGGGAGACAGGACAGGCGAGCGCCCAGGGAATGAAACACAGCTGTGCTGAAGGCTGTACCCGGGTATAGCAGGGGAGGAGAGGGGAGTCCCCAGCAGGAGGGACAGGAGGGCAAAGGCCCCAGGTGGGCACCGCTGGGTGTGGGGTGGGTCTCTGCAGAGGGAGGTGCTGGCTGCCCAGCTCTAAGCTTCTGAGTCTCTGGGGACTCTGCCACCCCTAGCTACTTGGCGAGCCCAGGTCCTCCTGGGGGGACTCTCACCTGACTGGACACTGTGACCCCATTTCTGCCCCTAAAATAGTTAATTCATGGGCATAGCCTGGCCCCACCCACAAACTGGGATGGCCCCACTCACAACAAGGACTGGTCCCACCCACAGGGGCCTGCCTGCTGGTGCCCAGTGTGCATGGCCTGCTGACCCCTGCCACTGACCTCCTTTGGTTCCCCAGCTCCTCCTGCAGACTGAAGTCCTCCTCAGGGTTCCCCCTTTGGCCACTGAAGGTCTCCAGAGGCCCCTGGGGATTGGCTTGTATGTGAGGTTGTGTCCAAAACACCTCAGTG
Source organism: Mirza zaza (assembly GCA_008750895.1). Taxonomy (NCBI): domain Eukaryota; kingdom Metazoa; phylum Chordata; class Mammalia; order Primates; family Cheirogaleidae; genus Mirza; species Mirza zaza. Next base: position 35,748 of record VSMD01109685.1, read on the forward strand.
GACAGGCTGCAGGGCACCTCTCAGGACCTCTTTGAGTGACTCAACCAGGAACAAGGGTGGGAGGGTTTCCTGCCCCTCCCCCAGCAGAAAATCCCTTCTGCTGCAGCCCCTCCCCCAGCGTAGATCTTTGCCTAGGCCTTCAGGGTAAGAGGTTTCTTCCTCCCCACCCAAGTGGTTTAAGGCTTTTGCTTCTGGTAAGAGAAGCCTCTGGGAGGTGGGAGGGTTTTCAACCCACATGCTACTGGGAGTTGGCTGGCCCAAACCCTCGTCCTATCCCCAATCTTTCTCCTAAGCACCATGGAAACAGCTAGCGAATGGATGAACATGAACTCCCCTTGGGGCTGGGGCTCAAAGGACTGCTAAACTGTCATGCCAGTGCACACTCAGCCTTTAAAAATTCATTGTAGCATTAGCGGTTTGTTTCTTACCCACTTTTATGGCAGCCACCTCTCCCTCCAGGGTCCTGCCGAAGGTGCAGCAGCTTGTGGCTCTGTCCCTCCCAGAAGACCTTGTCATCTTTGGGTTTCAGTTCACTTGGCTGCCTTGCAGCCCCAGCTCTCTGATGGGCTCAAGGAAAGTTATGACTTTGTAGATTACTTGGCTTTTTTCTCATTGTTCTCATCTTCTCTCTTGTGTCTTTTCATATCCTAAGTAGAAAGAGAAATTCATGAGAAGACCAAAAAAAGTAAATAAAATGTTGGGAACCTTGAGCAAAGGCTGGAAGCAGCATAACCATGTGGCAAAATTTTTCATTTAGAAAGGTCACTTTGTCATTTCAGCGTTCAACAAATATTTGTTGCGCACATATTATACGCCAGTCCCCGTTCTAGACATGAGATGAATTGGAGGTAGGGAGACCAGCTGGGAGGCTGTTGTAGTAGGTGGATAAACAAAAGCCCAGAGAGGGAGATATAATATACCCAAGTCACGCAATGAATGAGAACAGAGTTGGGGCGGGGACTCAGGCCCTGCCACAGGGCTGCCTTTCGTCATGAAGTTTGCTGGAAAACCCTGGGCATAATCTGATTATCACCCTGCTGGGAAACAGGACCCACAAGCCAGGGCTCTGTGCCTCCAAAAGACAATGAAATGTAATTTGGGCTCTTGAAATTAGTGAAGATGAAACAAAAAGAGAGTAATCAATGCCGATAAACGTGTGGTGAGACAGGCATCCCACGCACTGCTGGAAACCTTTCTGGAAGGCAACAAGGTGAGAAAGATCTTGAGCCTTAGAGATGTCAGTGAGGTGATGCAGCAATGCCACCTCCAGGAATTTGTCCTTAGGAAGTGGTCAGGGACTTGGGCAAGGATTATGCCTAGAGATGTTTATTGCAGGCTGATAATAAGAGTGAAAAACTGTAAATGCCCTATCTATGCAACCATAAAGGATGAAAAAGTAAATTATGGCATCTCAACGAGGGGCTATTATGAAGCTATTAACATCTTGTTTTTAAGGAACTTTTAATGATGTGAGAAAATGCTCATGATACAACAATAAGTAAAAAAAGATGAATATACAGTAAGATCCCCATCATATACACTATATTGTATGTAAATATCTACAGTGCACGCCTACAGAAGGCATAGGCATTAGCACTGACAATAACAACAACGGGAAAAGCTTTGAGTTGAGCACTTGCTCTGCGCCCAGTACTGCACAAAGGGCTTTCCATGTGCTCGCTCATTTAACCCCAAAATGGACAAATACATGGAAGAAAAGGAGACACAGAGAACTTAAGTGACATGTCCAATGTCACAAAGCTGAGAGTCCAAGCTAGGATTTGAACTCAGGTCTGGAAGACGCCCACCTCTACTATGAACTTTGGGGCTGAAGAGAGAGGCAGGCAGGGTCTTGGACTGCCCCACCGCCCCAGGCCCCTGGAGACTCCATGTGCTGTGTCTGGGGTGTCCATGGGGACCGTCCTGACTGTCCTGACAAACTGAGGCCAGAACCTCCCCCCGACCCCCACCCCAGGCTTGTCCAGGCCCCTCCTCTCTGTTTGGTGCATCTCCCGCCCCGCTGCCTGCCAGGCACGCACACAGTCCTCTGCATTAATCACTGTGCTTCCCGATGGGCCGTGCGGACAGCTGGGGACGTGTGGAGATGGACGGCCGATGGCGGTCTCGCCGCCCAGGCCCCGCTTGTTAGAGCTGCTCACACATCCATCACCGTCAGCGAAAGGCAAACACCAGGGCAGGAAGATCCGGGAACCATCACTCAAGGGCCCTCGAATGGGGGGTGCGGGTGGGGGCTGGTTCCTTCCCTGATTTGTTGATAAATTTTTCTCTAGTTCATCAGTCTCCGCTGCCCCTGGCCAGTCTGGCTGCCTGTGCCTCTCCCCCTAGCCTGGAACTCCCGGGAAATACACGTCCTATCTGCTTACCCCCACGTGGAGAGCAGCCCCGTGAGGCCTCCCTAGGTTTCACCCTCCCCGCCCCTGTGCGTGCACGCAGATATCTCATCCACCTCTCCCTCTGCGGGATCTAGATGTTCCGATCTGAAGCATGGTGCAGCTGCTGAGCAGGGGAGCGCGGCTTCCTGGAAGGGGGGAGGGAATGATTCCGCACACACAGCCCTCCCGCCCGGCCCATCTGCCCCTGCCATCCCTCCCGTGGGGCCCTGAAGTGGCAGCTATAATGGGGGGACACTGATGTGTCACTGGCGACAGGCTGCCCAGGCCTCTTTCCCAGCAGGATCTCAGACGCAGCCAGGCCCCCGTTCTGCAGCGCTCGGGCTATACCATGAGCACAGGTGCAGAGAGAATTTTAACTAGCTTTGTGTGTGTGTATTTTCCTTTGCAAACATTTTCCTGCCCATTCTCCACATCCCTAGGGCCAGGGAACTTATTAGCCCCATTTTATAGATGAGGAAACTGAGGCACAGGGAAGCAAGCTGTTTACCACCCAAACATGCCCAGCTAGTTAGGTGATGGACCTTGGACTCCAACTTGGGTTTGACTGATACAAAGTCACTGGCTCCCCTTGTGTCACAAAAGGGATTCTTGAGAAGCAGACATTGAGATGGAGTGGGGTGGGGGGGAGGTGTTCATGAAGGATGAAGGGCAGGGGGAGGGAAGGGGGAGGGAGGGAAAGGAAGCAGGGCTGGAGGGAAGGAAGTCAGCCTGGTCAGGCCCCAGGGAGTGGGTGGCTTGAGCCTCAGTTGTCAGAGTCGCCTGGGCAGTTAAGCCCTGTCTGTTCAGCCCCTGAGTGGGAGCCCCCAGGAAAGGAGCTCCCTGCAGCGGACACAGACCCGGAGGAGCTATCGGAGGAGACCCTCTGTTGGCAGCTGGCTGCGCAGCTGGGCAGCAAGCCTTGACTGGCGGGGCACCCGGGCGGAGCCTTCCTCCTCTACTGCACACGAGGGTTAGAAGTTCAAGTGTAGGAGAGGGAGTGCATCCCCAGTGTCACAGGAAGGGCAAGCTGTCAGGGCACCTGAGTGGGCCCCTCCTCATCTGTTCCCCACGTAGGGAGCTCTTAGGCAGGACCTTCTCGAGCATTCTGGCGGCCCACTCTGTCCTCCTGATGGGGAACTTAGAAGAAGGACTTAGTGGGACCAGCACAGCCCTCGTCACCATACTGGGACTCAGGGCTGCAACGGATGCTCACCGTCTCCCCTGCCTCCACCCACTCTGGATGCGGCTCCCCTTCAGCTACCACTCGGGCTTACTCGGTGACATGGCCCAGGCCCTCCTTCCCCAGGGGCCGAGCCCCTGGTCATCTTGCCCTTCTCAGGAAGAGCCGCTGGACCTGCCCGTGTACAGTCGCAGTTTGTCAGGAGAGCATCAAAGGGTGCCCAGGGGGACCCGGATTCCGCACACCTGCCTCCCTGCTCGCGGCACTACAGTAGCCCAGCCTGCCGGCCACCTCGTCCTGGGTATAAGGAGTCCCAGGACCTGGCAGCCACCCTGGCAAACCAACCAGAGACTCTCACTGTGTTCCCTGGCATATGCGTATCCCCTTTGGGGACCAGACCTCTAACCGTGCCAAGCCCAAGTCCCCCAGTACTGCATGAGGAAGATGGTAAGTGGGACCACTTTGACTTCCACCTGCTGTTTCCTAGTCTTCTTATTGGGAACGATCCCTATAACGGCTTTGCTTAGACGCACACGCTGCACCCTGTCCTCGCAGAGCATTTGTGCTGGGCCTTCCACAGGCTGTTCCAGCACTCTGTAAGGTTGGCAGCTGCTGGGCAGTGCAGTGTGTGATGCTAACAGTGGCCCCTTGGTCCTCAGCCTGCTCCTGCACCCATTTACAGAAAGTGGGTCCCCTGGACTGATGCATTATTATATGCGACCCCACGCTAGTGGCTCAGACACTGTCAACCCCTGGATAGTGGCGCTGGCGGAAGCCTCCAAGCAGGAAAGAGAAACCCTCTCCCAGCAATATGTGGCTATTCCAGGGAGAACAAACTGCTGGCCTTTCCACATGGAAGGGACTGAATGTATCAACTTGTCAGCTGGTCTCTGTGAGGCCTGGTGCCACAGCAGGGGCTCAGCAATGGTCCCTGATGCCAGCAGGTTGGAGTAGTGGAGCAGCCTTGGGAAGTGGAAGTCCAGGCTGCTGTGCCCGTGCCAGGCCTCACCTCCGTCTCCCTTGTGCCAACACTGGACAGCCAAGGGCAGAGGCTGCTGCTGGCTGATTGGATCATCTGCTTGGTTGTTTGGTGCCTCACCCTTAGGGGATGCTCTCTGGTAAGCATGAACATGTGGGACAAAGATCTGAGCACTTATTGGGCACCTACTGTGTTCTAGGTGCTGGGCTATGAGCTTTACATCTATTAGTCCATTTAGTATGAGATGGGAGCGCCCACCATCCTCATTTTACAGGCAGGGAAACTGAGGCACAGAAAGGATCAAGTATCTTGTCCAAGGCTACTCAGCTAGGGAGTAGAAGAGGGTTCAAATGCAGATATCTGGCTCCACAGCCAGGGCTCTGACCCATGGGACCTCAGGGCTACTTCTCTGAACATCCAGAACAGGTCTTGGTCCTGTTCTCTCCCCAGGAGTTACCTCCGACCCAATGCTCTCAGAAGACAAAAATGGACACAGGGTGGGAAGAGGGCTCAGTCACCAATAGTGCACACCCTCCACCATGTAGGGCCAGTCAGGGCGAGGCACCCAGAGGTAAGACTGCCACTAATCCAGCCTTCTGGGATAGATCCGTTGTAGTTGGGAGTGAGGTTAGACTTGTGGGGCATATTCATTGAGCATCTACTATGTGCAGCCCCCATGCTGAGGATTCCTCAGTGAACAAAGCAGACCCTCCCTACCTTTGAGGGTTCACAGTGTGTCGGGGACTGACATATATTTTCCTAGTTTAAGAATTAAAGTTAGTGAGTAATGTATGTGTTCTGCCCAGAGCGTTTGAAAATAATGTGTTCCGGACAAGGTCCTTGTGATAAATAAGGCTGTTGCCTAGAGGCATAACAAAGGACCTGAGTTGCAAATAAGGAAGAGCAGCCCCGCCCCATTGCATTAGGGGTCTGGAGGCCACACGATAAAGATATTGTTCCTGTGATTGCTGCGTACACCCCATAAGATGGCTGGTTAGTCAATGACGTTTAAGACCCCTCAAGGGAAGGGTGACCTAAGCCAGGCATAGCTGCGGGGGTTCAGCCGAAGATCTTAGGGGATCTATCCACCCTAAGAAAAGCCGGGGATGAGAAATGCCCCCTGTGGCTTGCTTTGCCCATCCTTGCTAATCTCGGTCTGTGAGCTATGCCTGCGCCTAGAGCAACCACCTGGAAACCTTGAGTCCGAGGATATCCGCTTCCCTAAGGCTGCATATTCTGGAATTTATGGCCATTGCTGAAATGCCTGGGTGGTTACATACAAGGAACTAACTTTAATTTTTTAGAGTATAAAAATAAAACTGACCTGGTGTATTCTTACTAGAGTCAACCGTCTGTATGTGTGTCCTCGTTTTTCTTTGTGTTCTGCATTTGTGTTTTGTGTTCTGTGTTCATCCTCCGTCCTGTAAACAACTCACGACAACAGTGGGGCTGGGGGTAAAGTTTTAAGTGACACCCACGGTGGGCCTGTGATGGGACCTCTGATCTGGCTGGGGGCCCAGAGAGGACTTCCCAGAGGAGGAGACGCTGGAGCAAGGTTGGAAACCTGGAAATGCGATCGCTGGAACTTCGTGAATGGAACGAGAATGCCACCTGGGTGCCTGGGCAAGATGACAGTTAAGATCCTCCAAATCCTAAAAGCCTGGGATTCTGACTCAATATTTCCTGGTTTTAAGATTCTATGAACTGAAGATTCTAAGACTTGGAGATTTAAGATTCAGGGAGTCGGAGACTATTGGGTTCCCAGGTGCTGAGATTCTCACGAGAGGGCCTTTGTTGCCCGAGAAACAGCAGTGGGAACCTGCCTGGGACCGGAGCGGCCTCCCCTGTCTGGGCCCCCAGCCAGGCCCTGGCAGGATGTGTATGCAGCTTTTGTGGCTCAGAGAATGTAAATTTATTCTGCATTTCCAGCGCCAGGCACTCACCTTATCTGCATGTTACAGTCACCAGAATAAATATTAGGAGACAAGTCTGTGGAGATCTTCTCTGTGTACAAGAGTTAAATCCTCCAGCCAGTTAATCCAGGCAGGGATTTCAACAGAAATGCTATTCTTATATTAATTACAAGGAGGAGCTGCTAACTGGGCCTCTGTCCATCTGAGGAGGGGCCCTGTCTCCTGCTACAGGGACCGAGACGGGGCCTTTGTGTGCAGCGCTGAGGGGCTGGGGTTGGGGGAAGAGAGGGCATCGGCAGCAGCACGTGTACACATGGGGCCTTTGCCGCCGAGCATCCGGGGGTCTCTGCGTGAACCCTGGCCTGGGCTCGCTCAGGGCAGGTGCTGCAGGAGCCCCCCCAGAGGGGTGGGAGGCGGCAGGGCAGCCCAGCACGGGTGACACGCTGCACCGGGCGCTGGGTGGGCTCCAAAGTCAGACAGACAGAGCCGGACCTTGGCCCCTGACTCGGCAGCTCAGCACACGACCTTGAAGAAGCCACTTCACCTCCCTGGGACCCAGTTTCTTCAATGTGGCCGATGATGCTCCCCACCCACCCGCCTGGCGGTTCTGAGGATGAGAGGAAACACCAGGTGTCCACACACGGTGACCATCGGTCCAGCAACTGCTCTCCTGACACCTGCTGGGGCCAGGCGCTGCTGGAAGCTCTTTACGCGAGCTTAATCTCCACCCCAGCCCAGCGTGTGTATAGCCAGGGTGTGGCCAGAACAGGGATATTATCATTATCACCATTTCACAGATGAGGAAACTGAGGCACAGAGAAGTTAAATAACTCACCCAACATCACATAGGTAAAAAATGGTGGAGGCAGGATTTGTAATCAAGCAGGTGACTCCAAAATCTGGGGACTTTAAACGCTGCCTGTAAAGGTTTCCAACAACCCTCCAGGGGGTGTCCCCTCCAGGGGCTGCCCAGGTGTTGGCCACTTTCAGTGCCAGCACGCGGACCTGGCCTCCTTCTCGCCGGTCTCTGAGGTCTGGTTACATCCGGGCAACAGTGAGACGCAGTTTGCGCTCCAGGCCTGTGCCCTCTCCCTGGAGCAGCCTCTCCTGCCTTGTCCACGCAGGAAACTCCTACTCGCACTTCAAGACCCAGGCCAGGCATCTCTACGGACAGCCCCCAGCCCCACTGGTCCCTGCACCTGTTTATCCTCCAATTTCCCACTGAGCGGGCGGGGCGGGACTCTGTCCCGGGGCTGCTGCCCTGTCTGTGCACCCGCCCCTTCCTTCCGCCATTCACCAGGTTGGCTCCCACCTAAGACTCACCGACCAGCCCCTGGGCGTCACTACCATTCATTACCCCATTACAGAAAATCTCCCACCCAGGTAGGTTTTGTCATTTCCCGATATCACGGCCTGGCTGGAAGGGAGCAGCCAGGACTCTCCGACCAGCAACCAGGAGCTCTGAGGCTGCTGCAGGCTGCCAAGGTCACCCTGGGGAGCGAGTGGGGACTGGGAGGCTGTGCAAGTGCCCCTCCCCCGTCCGTGTGGGCCCCTCCCTGCAGCTGTGGGAGCAGGAAACGTCCCTCGCCATTTACCCCGCGGTCGCGTTAGTGAACGTGGAGGATCGCGAGGGCGGCGCTGAGACCGGAGAGTGACGATCGGCACCAGGCGGTCGACTCAGAGCACCAGGCCGAGTGTGCAGCCGCGGTGTCAGCGACCCGCAGACGTCACGCGGATGTTTCCACCCCGACTCTGGGGCTCACTGCTGGGCTGCCCGGTTCCTATGGATCAGCGTCTGTGAGACGTTTATGACAAGTGGAAACTAACGGGCCGCAGCGAGGGGCGAGTCCGACCCAGGCCAAGGTCTGGGGCTCGGAGACTGGAAGGAGGAACACTCCGCTGCGGAAGCACCTGGCGCTTGGACTCCCTAGGTGTCTGCTCTTGGGGACAGACCACCCTGTTTAGTGGGCCTGAGATGCCGTCCTGCCCCTCTCAGCCCCTCCCAGGAACCCAGCCACCCAGAGCAGCCACACAGCCTTGGGGGCAGGGGAGCAGCGCCACCCCTGACCGGCAGGCAAGGAGGCCTCAGCTTCTTGCAGGTTTTCAGCCCTGAAAAAATAAAAGATTAAATGTGCACAATTTCCCTGCAATTTTGTTAGCCTTTAAACTGCCCAGAAGGACGCCAACCCCAGATACACCTGTTAAGGGAGCCAGGCCCCGCCGGGCTGCGTTGGTTTCAACCTGCACAGGTGCCTGAGAGACCCTGATCAGCAGCTCAGCCTTCCGGGCCTGAAGCCCGGTGGAGGGCAAACCGCCCCGGCCAGAGCT